>JAGFMF010011668.1:14421981-14550513 GCA_019455555.1 Galemys pyrenaicus | reverse complement strand
TCTGACTTGCTTCGCTAAGCATAATCCCCTCCAGATCCATCCATGTTCCCATGAATGAGTCTAGTTTTTCATTTCTGATTGCTGAGTAGTATTCCATTCCTAAATATGTTTTTTATCTTAATATGTTTAGTATAGGGCTAGAGTTAAAACCCAGATATGTTTAATTACAAATCCACAGTTTTTCTACAATACTTTACTATTTCTTTCTAGTTATATTATTCATTGGGGACTCAATTCTAACAACAAGGCAAACAAAGATAAGCAAGTAGGAGTATATCAAACTAAAAAGTTAAGTAAATAAAGTATCAGTAAAACAAAAAGATACCTTACTGAATGGGAGAAAATAGTCACACATCACACATCTGACAAGGAGATAAAGTCCAATATCTATAAAGAACTCATACAACAAAATAAAAATAAAAAAAATACCTAATCAAATTTTGGGCAGAAGAGCTAAATAGCCACTTCTCCAAAGACAACAAACAGATGGCCAACAGACACATGAAAAACAATGCTCATCATCACTTATCATCAGGGAAATGCAAATCAAAACCACCATGATATGTCATTTCACACCTGTGAGAATGGCCCATATCAAAAAACTAGAAACAAGTATTGGCAGAAGTGTGGAGAAAAAGGAACCCTCATACACTGTTGTTGGGATTATAGACTGGTCCTTCCCATATGGAAAATACAATGGAGATTTCTCAAAATATTGAAAAATAGATCTACCATATGATTTAGCACTCCCACTTGTAGGTATTGAACTGAAGAATATTAAAACACTAATTTGAAGATAGGTATTCTATGTTATTTGCAGTATTACAGTATTACAGTAGTCAATTTATGGAAACAACTCAAGTGCCCAAAGACAGATGATTGGGAAAGGAAGATTTGATATAGATGCACAATGGAATATGATTCAGTTATGAAAGAAAAAAGGATGAATCTTAACCAGTTGCAACAATGGAGTGAAGTGGAGAGGGTTATAATAGTGAAATAAATTTGAAGGAGAAAGACAAATTCTGGATCATTTCATTCATCTGAGAAACAAAACAAAACAAAGTAACAGAGAGTACTAAATGAAGACAAACCTTAGAAATCAGACTGTAGGATTGAGGATGTCAGAAGGGGAGGGTAGGAGTGCAGAATAAAGGTGTGAGTGGCTCCACAGGAGGATTATGGGTGCTTTGCAGGTGGGTGTGGTACCATCTGAAGAGGGCTGAACCTGTATATGTAAATTATATAGTGACATGAGCCAATAGTGCCTCAATAATAACACAATTTTTTTTTGTTTAATAAAAAATTCTTGAAAAACTGTAAAAAGCATAGTACAATGATAAGTAAAAAAATATATTTTTACTGTTATACATTTTATTTTTCTCTTCTTTTTTTGAAGTAACATTATATTACAATATTAGCTTAAGGTATTTTTTACTGAGACTCAACATGTGTATGTACTACAGAAGCTAAGCAGTGAAAAAAAACCTTACGTGCCCATTGGCTGACATATAAATAAAGAAGACGTAGTATAAATACACATCTGGAATACTATTCAGCTATAAAAAAGATGAAATTCTACTATTTGCAATAACAATGATGGATCTAGACAGAATTATTCTAAGTGAAGTCAGAGAAAGACAGTATCATTTTAATTATATTTGGTAGATTGAAAAAAAACAGATGAATTCAATAAAACAAAAATAAATTTTTAATTTGTGGGATGTTTTGTGATTGCCACAGAGAAGGGGTAAGGTTGGTGTGTAAATTGAGACAAAGTAGACAATGGTAAAAACATTTTAAATGTTTAAAAATTTTAGTATTTAAAAATAATACACATTTTCTCTAAAAGTTGTTTTTTTAACCAAAGAAGATTATCATTAGATTTTTTTATCCTTAATTTATGCCTGGTTATACAGTCAGATTTTCATGAATCCGAAATAGACTTATGGGTTAAGACCCCACCAAGAATTGGACTCTAATATTTCATTAGAATATTTTCATTTGTTCACATTTTAACATTTCTGAAATCAGGATGACCTTATAATAGAAGATACAGAGATGCTTATCATAGTGTAGCATCGTTTAATTTTTCTTCTTTAGTGGCATTTAAATTTATGGTGTGTTTTCAGTAGATGGTTTCTTGGAGTAGACAAAATATGGTACGAACTCTTCAATGAAACTTAATAAAATCTGGCAGAGTAATCAGATTCATGCCTTGTTCCACTCCACACCATCTCATAAACTAGGTTAGAAAAGCTCTGTTTACACCAAGGTTGGGGCCAAGGAGTTTTATCTCCCACTGCCCTTGACATACACTTGCCTCTAATCATGGAATTTCTGTTGCTTCTTCAAATATGTCCTTTGGATAATTAAATCTTGTATCAAGATTATAAGTTCAAGTATGTATATTCTCTTCCTTCCACTTTTTTTAATCGTTATGTTGACCAAGAGGTCAATCTTTTTCTTAAGTGCTCTTTCCATAATTCCCTTAAAAAATATATATAAAGGGAAACTTTTTTATATGGCTCTGCTGTAGGTATGTGTAAGTATATATAGGATTTTAAGTGATTAATATATAAACTGTTTAATTTTGTTGTTTCTTATTAGTACTGTTCATTCATACTTAAGGATATTTGAATTTTTCCATTGTGTAAATTCCCACTGCTGCTAGTGAATTCGATACAACTTTCTTTGTTGTGTGAAACACTAGCCATTTTGAAGTTTCCTCATAACTCTGCTTCAGACTTTTATACTTCCCCAGACCTTTCACTAATGGTTCTAGGAGAAATTGAACTTTTCATTCTTAGAATATCTTTTGAACTTATGTTATAAAGATGTCTCTCAGTTTTCTCTTATGTAAACTAAGGAGAAATGATATTACCTAACCATCTTGCTTATAGGATAAGTTGGCTAATACATATAAAGCTTTGAAGAAATATCTGGCACCAAGTAATGATTTTATAATATTTGCTATTATTATAGGCCATTTGCTATATATCATAAATGGCTAGTCCTTTTTCTGGGTTTTATAGAATATAAGTTACCAGAAAGCCAAAACAATGTTGTATACATAATGGTATCCTTGTAATACCTAAAATTTTGCCTTATGCAATCTGAAAATCCTATTTTTTCCTGAAGGGTAAACCTTCCTAGTCAGAATCTACTCACTGCATCTGTAAGGCTTACTAAATACTTGTGGGAAACAGCAGATTGTGTAGATGGCATTTAAATGTGATACACTGAAAATAAAATGGACTTTGGAGTCAAACAAACTGAATTTAAATCCCAGTTGTCTTTTACTTTGATATTCAGGGTCACTTAGAACATATGAACCACTGTCTACATCTGTAAACTTTTAGCATTATTTGTTTACACTATGTAGTTGTGGTGGGAATTAAATTATATAGTACAGGTGAAGTACTTAACACAATGTATAACCTATACTAGGCTTTCCATAAATATTGATTCTTGATAACTATTATTATTGTTACTTTAAAAATTATTATTATATTGTACAGGTAATTTAATACCACTAAATATTTCTTCATTTGTATGTGAAACTAGCATTGCTTTATTCATATGATCAAAAAGGTTAAGTGATATATCTATGTCTATGTCTATATCTATATCTATATCTATACAGTTCCCATGAAAATGTCTTCAGTGCCTCCTTGGTGGACATGGGGTTAAGTCTCAGCACTATCATGGCAACAGCCCATCCCAGACACCTGAATTCAATCTCTGGCCAGGGAGGTGACTCACGTGGCACAGCAGACCTTTCCTATCTTGCATGCTGCTCCCTATAACAGTGTATGTCAGTAAATCTGCCTGTTTTTCTCCTCACTCTATCTCTGGTGAATCCCGCCCCCACCCTAAACCTCTGGCGTACACCCTAGTTCTTCTATGCAAAAATAAAGAAAATCTTAAAAAAAGAGTCTTTATAGAGTCAGTTCTCCATAAATGATGTTTGTTCTCTGTCCTTCTGGAATCTTCCCCACATTTTATTCATTAATATGACAAAGGTCAATTTCCTTGTTCTTTCAAAGGAGGTATTGCCTAGTTTCCCAGTTCTTGAGTGTACTGTGCAATTGTGAAAACTTCAGCAAAATGAAAACCTAAGGACTTTGGGTCTTTAGGTTTGAAAAGTTATGGGAATATTTGAAACAACCTTCACCTATCTCCCATCATCATTACCATGCCATATTCTGTAATTTCCCATGGGTATGTCCAGCCTTAGATTTTCAGTGGTACAGAGATAATTGACCCTTCAGTTCTTATAAATAGTGTTCCTGTGGAGTCCTATTTCATTATGTGCTTTCTATATTTGTTCTCCAAGACATTTTCTTTTTCTTTTCTTTCTTTCTTTCTTTTCCCCCCAAGTATTGTGATTCTTTTGTCTGAACAAAGTGAAAATATCCTAAAACAAGAATAGAAAAAGAGTAATGGGCCCCTTTTCTGATGTATTGAAAGAGAAACTCTAGGAAAAATCCTAGGTGCTATGTTTCTTTAAAGTTTCCCTAATAAGATGAGAAATATTGACTGAATATACAGACTTGCACTTAGATAACACTATTATAGAGAATGGAATTATATATTGATGGCATAATGTGACAGTAAATCATTATTACCTTTTTATTGAAAGATCAGAATTCAGAACACAGTTGTCATGCTTGCCAATTTGACTATGAAGTTGTTAGCAATATGACAGTCCAATTACAATTGTGTTTATTTTTTCTCTGATTGGAATCATGACCATTTCAGAGGATGTGAAAGAACTGAGGTACCTGGAAATTGATTGAAGCTGGTTCTAGTCTCTTACTTCAGAAACTGGCTATGGGAGGGGCCATTTAAGATTACATGGCAGGATCGCTGAAAACATATGGTATTATCCATTCCACATCTGTTCCATGAACCACAACTCATGACATATGGAGTAAAAAGTCCTAACTAGAGCCATAATACCAGTGAATTTCTTTTCTGTACTCTGCTTTAGGGAGAAAGAAGCAAAGCACAATGAAATAAACCAATATCTGGTCAGTTCAGATTCAGAGTTCTATATACTACAGCTTATTACCTCACCAACAATTCATACTGACCCCCAAGGCCCTGCAAAGTCATCAATCATAAGAGAAATATTAAATTAGCTTTACTATACTGTACTTAGCAAGGTTGTAAGTGGACTAATGCATTTTGCAAAGATTTTTTTTTCAGCTACTTAAGTTGAAGCAAAACAGGTTTTTCTATTTAACCCTTCAGTTATCCAGAAAAACTATTCATGAGAAGTTAACAGAGGTTCTCTAATCATATAAATGACTGCTAGAATGGGTCCTATTGGGGTTTTTAATTTCACCAGAGGGTATAATATACATTATGAAATGTTAAGAACATGCCTGAGCTGGGCTTACCTTGAAGCATTCATTATAATGCCTGTAAGTCACATTTAGATACTGAAGAGAATGTCAAATATCCAACTCTGACATCAGTGCTGCTAATGTCAGGGGAAGAGACATCATTAGAGAAAAAGGTAACCCCAGTCCCCCATGAACCTGTTCAGAGAGAATATAATTAATCACTCCCAACTGTCCCAACCTTGCATTTGTAGTTCCTGACTTAAGTGGAATGTGCCTACCATTTATCTTCATTACTGGCCAGCAACATTAATAAAAATCAGCTTAAGATCTGAGCATGGAATCACTTCCTATAGATTCCAATTTAATTTGGGAATGTCTAAATTGAGGGAAACATCCTTTCTTTTCCTTTGAAATAGTCCGTTTTATGTGGTACCCAGCTACAGCAATAAACAAAAATGATGCAGTCGTGAAAATCTACATTCAGTCCTTCCATTGATTATCTCCAGACATTAATTTTCAATCTAATTGCTTTGGTTGGCATTTTCACCTCGGTGGTACTGACATGTGCCTACAGATCTGTTTAATCACGACTCTTGGGTTTTGAATTATTTAATACCAATCCAGTTTAGAAATGTCCTTCATTTATTTCTGCAAAGAAATAAATATAATGTTATATTTAATAAAATAGAATTTTAAATCACAGATCTCCTTAATAGTTTACAATCCTTATAATCCTGAATTACTTTCTTTCTTCATGAAACAATTGCTTTAGTGAAGTAAAAATCACAAAACATTTCCACATTCATCTGGGTCTAAATAGCATTAGACCACAATTTACATGCAAGATAATAAAGTGTATTTGTCTCATGAAAATTATGGCTTTACAAACATTTTGTTCCTTCTATTTCACTGCAATCTTGTAATTTTTAAATTCTTGGCTATTATTTTATACATTTTAAACCGTCGGTATCAGACTTTTCCCCAAATGCTTATTTAATCTCAGATTGAATATCTAACACTGGTCAGCTCATTCAGTATTGTGTAGACACCAACCTGCACATTGGGGAGCCTGTGTAGGCATCCCAATCTTTGCACTTCCGACATAGCAAACATTACCATCTTATCTGTGCAGATGTGATCACTCAGCTTCTTCTCTTTCTAAACTACATATTGTTGTTTTAATGGTAAAATTGGCTGTTAATTTCATGATTTTCTGTACTTAATTATGATATGACATTACATTCATTCAATGTTTTTCAAGAAAGAAAAATATAAGGAAAGTGTTCGCTCTTAGTTGTTGGGTCAGCTTTTATAAATCATTATGAAATAGGCTTTCTCTTTTTTTTCTAATATAACTGCTTATTTTAGTTGAGGTGTCAACCATCTTATTAAATATTAACTTTTCTAGTTAAAAATTTTCAAACTGTCCAAAGATATGTACAGCTGTATATGCACACATCTAATGTACAAACATGGAATCTAATTTATATAGAAAGAGATAGGCATCATACACTTTACACCAGATCTAACAAAACTTTAGATACACCGAGAAAACTGCCCATTTTTAGATTCTAAGTGACCAGTGTTTACATAAATATGATCAGTTCTCACATTCATCAAGGGCAATATTATATTACTAATATGATTGCTTCACAGAAAAATCACAGAAAATTATATAAAGAACTTGTTGAATCTTTTCAGATAGGCAATTATCTTTTCTGCCTGTTGAAGCTACTTCACTTTGAGTTATACGAATGGTTTTTAAACTCTTCATCCTACCATCTCTTGTAGACAAACTCATGTACTTAACAGTCTGCTTTGACGGTCCTTTGAGAATGGTTTCTGAATGTGTATTTAAGTGCAATAAATAAACTTGACATTTATAGGAATAAAGGAAATGGATATGAATTAAACTGGAAAAATGAAGGCTGTAGTTGAGCAGCCACGTGCCTTGCTAAAACACAAGGGAAGCTTCTATTGTTAAAGAGAAGAAAGAATATTGCTTGGAGATAAGACTGTGTACACAACTCATTGCTATGGTTACCCAATCTGCCTGCCCACCCTCTGCAGAGACCACTTCACCACTGCCCAAGTTCAAAAGACCAAAGTCCTACTCAGGAAACTGCATCCAACTCAAAGTATATGATCTTTGAGTGTTTTGCCCTGCATTCTAACAGACTCAGAAGTGGGCCAGAGTGTTCATGACATATAAAAAGTATTTCTTCTATCTACTATGCCATATCAAATAATGAACATTGGGGTGGGATTGAAATAGTCCCAATTAAATTTTTCCATTTGGAAGATGGAAGGTGGGGGAAAACATAAGTCACTTGTTGACAGCAATAGTGAAATACTGTAGGTTAGAAAATGTGCAGACTTTGCCTTGATCATATAGTGGTTTCTTGTTTATAACTTGTATCTACTCTCTGCGAAGAATTGCTTTGTTTATTGACTTCTATGGCTTCCAGATTTGTTTTTTTAAGAGATTTTTTTTAAATAAAAATTTTGATGGGATTATATTTATATGGAAGAGAAGGCACAAACCCAAGTGGCAATGGTTTTAGAGGGCAATGTATTGACAGCTAAAACAGCCTCCAGGCCTCCTACCCTTCTCTGCAAGCAAAGAACAGGCTGAGAAAGCTGTGTGATCCCAGAAAGGCATGATTTTTAATGCTAACTTGTCTCTAATGTGCAGAATTTTAGTCAAATGTTTCCAGTCAGTTCCACTTGAGAATTACCATGATCAAAGATCTTTTCCTCTATCATTCCTTTTCGTATAGCTTCTCATTTATTTATTGCTCTAGATTATCTGCTTTTCAATTTACCACTCGCCACCTTGAGGCACTTAACCTACACTTCTGGGGAAAGGTTCTGTGCTGCAATCTTATCTCCTGCTGTTTGGGAGGAACAGAACAGTTGATGTTTCCAACCTTGAAGGTTTCCAACCTTTAAATTCCTAGACTCAGCAAATTGATAGAACTTCCCTAGCAAAACACAATTTCTTTTGTCCTCCACTTGTGAAATGGGAAATAGTTGATTTCTGTTTCAATCCTCTCATTTTCAGTACCTTGCTACATGGCATAGGCAGTGAATAGTCTACCTTCTAGGTCTGTCCTCTAGAGTCAGTCTCAGTTGGTGTTGCCAGGTTTTTATCAAGGCATGACAAGTCACCAACTTTCTGATCTTACCATGACATCATTGCTATATTTTAAGTTTTAGTTAGGGCAATACCAACTGTCCAGTTATTGAAAGAGGTCATCAAGGGTATGTGACTTCTATCCTGCCAGCTGGTCACCATCATCCTGTGCAGTCCAAGCTGCCCAACTTCTCTGTCTCTCCTTGGAAAACACATTCCCCCTCTGCCACTTCCATAGCTAGAAATGCTTCAGGAACACAACTTTAACCCAGTAATGCCACTGAGATTGTCGGGACTATTTATATGACTGAACTTCACTAAGGCCTCTATATAAAGTTTTAAAATTCTGATGGGTGGTTGCATACATTCGTTTGTCTTGTAGTCACTCAAGACCAACCCCAGATGTAAATTCTCTTGCTTATTAAATGGCTACCTACCATTTGGGGTAGTCTGCTTCTTTCTTTAGTTTCTCCAGAGAACTCCTGAGCTTAAGAACAAACACTGATATCAAAATGCTTTCTTTTTTTAATTCATTAAATTAATTTAAATTTTTATTGCAGTAATACTGGTTTACAACACTATATCTGATTGAGAGGTATAGGATCTCACCTCCTCAGGTGTATGTTAGCATTTCACATTCACCAAGAAGACATCCATACTCCTCCACGATGGTCCATTGGCCCCCTCTACACTTTGCTCTCCGCCTCCCCTTCTCCCTCTGTCAGCCTCAATTCTACAGTCATATTTCTAGGGTTTGTTTTTGGTCTAGTTTTGTCTTACTCTTTGTTTTGTTTCTCTATATTCCACATATAAATAAATCATCTGGTATTTATCTTTTTAATTCTAACTTATTTTGCTTAGCATAATCCTCTCCAGTTCCATGTTGCTGCAAATGGCCACAGTTTTTTTTTTTTTTAATAGCTGAGTATACATACTACATCATCTTCATCGACTTACCTGTCCTTGGGCACTACCCTTTCTTACCCAAACTTTTCAGGCCCTAGAGGGTTTTAACACAGATAGTGAGCTTCTGAAGGTCACCCAAGAAACCAAATCTGCACGTGCTTTTTTTTTTTTTTTATCATCTGCATAAAGGGTAAGAAACAGTGTTGTGATAAAAATATGATATTAAAGATTCCCGTGTTGATTTGCACTCAATTTGTTGTCTAATTCCCTTCACATTGTCATGCACTGCTGCAAGGGAATTGGCTCCTTTAGCTGAGTAGTTGTCACATTGTGCTTCTCTGGGGGATGGAGTCAGTTGCTGAAAGGAAGAAGAGGGTATGGGAAAAGAGTTAACAGATGGCTAATCATTTTATAAAAACTATAAATTTTTCAGTTTCCTTTGTAACCAGGGCCCTGTGGACTGCAGGATAAAACTTGCGTTTTTAAAACTGCTTAAGCAGTGGAACCATTGGAAAACCATGGTGGGTTTACCCTGCCGGCGCCAAAAGTTGCTACTTGTGGGCGGCCCCTTGTTCTTGATGGTCCAATCAGGAGGTATCTAGAGCAAGGGTCCCTGGAAGTGGATATAAGGAAGTGCACCGGCAGGGATCCCCAGGAAGCCCATCCTCAGCCTAGACTCCTCATAGTCTGTGCCTGCCTGGAAAAGAAAAAGAGGTTTCCAGATGCTGACCTCTGCAGCGACCAGGAGGCTGCCAAGACGCCTCCGGTCTTGTTGCGGCACTTGCCTGGGAGGAACGCTGAAGGCCCAAGGCCTGGTGTCTCTAAGAGCTGTTTGTGGGATCCAGGGGCTCTGCCTTTTGGTGCTGCTGCTTTGCCGTTGTCGCCTTTAGTGGCAGGGGCTGGCAGTTCATCTGGACCTTCAGACTGTTGCTGCAGGCTGCTGCCCATATTCTCAGCCACCGTGAGCCCCTCCGGCTGCCACCATGGGAGTTGGATTCTGGGGCCCACTGCCTCTGACTGCCATGAGCTCCAGGCCGGTGTTGGTAGGACAGCGCCATCTGGAGGAGCAGCCTTTTGTTTGGGATGTCTGGACACTATACTCCAGGGTGAGATATCCTGCCACTTCTGGCCTTAGGACTTTGTTTCTCCTGTTTGTTAAATAAACCCCATTATTGTTAGTCCCTGAATGTGAGTGGTCTTGCAATTGTGCACACAGGTGAAGAGCGCCCAGTGACGGTCCTCTATTGGACACTGTCTTTGGAGAGGTTAGTGCTCATATAGCCCTGCTTCACCTTCTCTCTCTTCTCCTTTTAGGATTTTTGTATTACCTTTCCTCATGGTGTCACGTAATTCTCAAAATGTTGCCTCATTTTTTACCCTTTGATTTTTTTCTGCTTTGATTCTTCCTGCATTTGCATCTTTGAGCTCACTGATTTGCTCTTCCATTTGGTTTATTGTACTTCCTTGACCTTCTCCAGAACTTTTCGTTGCCTCCGTTGATCTTCCTACATCCTTTCCTGAGCTTTCTTGCATATCTCTGAACTGCTTTTTAAGTTTTCTTTGTATTGTTCCAATACTTTAATTTTCTTAATCATGGCAAGCCTAAATTCTCTCTCTAATAGGTAAAAATGTTCTTTCATATCTTTATGGTTTAGTCCTGGGGGTTTCTTTTTTTTCTGTGGGGTATTGCTCCCCTAAGGACCTGCTTGGCCGCTTACATTTTTCTTTCTCCTATTGTTTGCTTTGGGTTTGCTCTGCTAATGTTGGAACTTTCCTTTTGTGTGTGTGTGTGTGTGGGGGGGCCTTCTTGCACCACTGTTCTTGACCCTTACTGGTTGATGGACAGAGCAGCCGGGATCCTGTGGGGCTTGGGGTGGTGCTGGGATCTCTACGGTAGCTCTCTGAGTGGTTTTCTCATCCATGGGTTATTGGGGCCTGGGTGGGCACGTGCTGGGTGCATGGGCTTCTGTGTACTCAATCTGATGATCCTCAGGTTATTCTGTTAGGAAAAACTATCTGGGGGTTGACAAGCACTGTTTAGAGAATAAGAAAGCATGCCAGGTATTGGGAGAAAAATAAGTACAAAACACATATTTGATAAAGAATTTTCATTCAAAATATATGAGAATTAAGTAAATAAGAAAACAACAAACCAATAAAAAGCTGGTAAAATGTTTCTACAGGTTTAATTTCATCAGTAATAAACAAATTAACAGATAAGCACATGAATAATAAGTGGTCACAATCATTAGACTTTAGGAAATTACAAATTAAAACTGCATTGTGATACCATTACACAGCTAGTAGAGAGAATAGCTAAAGTTAAGAAGACTGACCATACCAACTATAAGGTGAGGGGCTGGAACATTTGAATGCACATACCCTATTGGTGAGGATGTAAAATGGTACAATCATTTCAAAAAGGTTTGAGAGTTTTTTTAGAAGTTAATCATATACTTATCATATGATTTAATCATTTTGCTCTGAGGTATTTATCCAATATAGATGACAATATATGTCCACAAAAATACTTAACCATAAATGATGATAGTAGCTTTATTTTTAAAAGCCCCAAATAGAAAACTTATAAATGTCCATCAATAGTTGAATGGAAAAAAATTGTGGTATATCCATAAAATAGAACCCTACTTATAAAATGCGAACTGCTGCTATGTAAGAACATGGGTGAATTGCAAATAAATTTGATAAGTGAAAGATGCTAGAATAAACAAGTACATATGTGTTTGTATTATTCCATTTACATAAAATCCTAGAAGATGCAAATAAATCAATGGTGATAGAAAAAGCAGTGATACTGAGGATATGAGGAGAAAGTGTGGGTGGGGTGGGATACAAAGATTCTAAGGGACATGAGGAAATTGTTGGGTTTGATAGACATATTAGTTATTCTGATTATGGTGGCAGCTTCATGGATGTATACAAAGAGCAAAGCTTACCAGGTTGTATACTTTATGTGTAGTTTAAAGAACTTCAAAAATTTAACAGTATCTTTAAAGTTATTTTGTGTCACAATATAAGCAGAACTATGTATCATGATTTATATATTAAATTTCAGCAAAATTGTAATTAAGAAGTTTCTATTTGTAATTCCTTCTTATAATGATAGATAATTGCATTTCTTAGGCTATGTTTTGCAGCTATCAGGCTAAAATAGATACATAAGAACTCACTTTCATAAAGTCTTTTAAAACTGCAAAACTCCATATACCATTATAAAAATTGCTAACTCAAATAAAAGTATACTTATTCAAAGCTGCCAAGTAACACATATCAGTTTAAAATGAAAATTTCATTTAAAATTATTAGGTATATGTTAAGCATAGCACTATGAAGTGTCCGCAGCCACTGGGCACAAGTTCAATCCCTGGCCTGGGAGGGGACCCACATGGTGCAGCAGATCTCTTCTGCCTCACCCACTGCTCCCCTCAGCAGTGTATTTCAGCTGATCTGCCTGTTCTGCTCCCCACTCTGTCTCTGGTGAATCCTCTCACCCCCAAACCCGCACCTCTGGACTGTACTCCAGCTCTTGTATGCATAAATAAATAAAATCTTAAAATATATATATAAAATAATATAAATTTATTAGATATATAAATATTATTCTCTAGATTTTATGCCATTTTATATTCTCCATTAATTTTTTAATATTCCTTTACATTTAGATTAAATATATATAAAGTACACATGGCATAGAAATAATTATTTTGATACTATATTAATTTTAAATTTGTGTCATTTTTACTAGTTCTACTTCTTACTAATATTTGTTTGAAATTTATCTTTTAGGAATTATTTAACAATTTAAAAAATATATATATTTTAAAGATTTATTTATTTATGAATACAAGCGCTGGGGTACATACAGGCCAGAGGTGTGTGTGGGGGGTGAGAGGATTCACCACAGAGAGCAGGGAGCAGACAGGCAGATCAACTGAAGTATACTGCTGAGGGGAGCAGCCGGCGAGGCAGGAGAAGTCTGCTACGCCATGTGGGTCCCCTCCCTGGCCGGTGTCAGGGATTGAACTCGTGCTGCAGTGGCTGGGGTTTGTGGGTCCCCTCCCTGACCGGTGACAGGGATTGAACTCGTGCTGCAGTGGCTGCGGTTTGCTTCATAGTACGTTGCTTAACCCACTGCGCCACCAAGGAAGCCCTAAAATAGACTTTTAATCATGTAAACTGTAGCCTGTCATCTGTTCCATTCTGTTTCCCTCCCTCCCTCCTTCTTTGCTTCCATTTCCTCTTCCTTTTCTTCCCACATCGTTTCTCTTTGTTTTACTTTTTTTCTTCATTTTTGTCGCTCTTTTAAAACTTATTTACTAAGCACTTATGATTCTAAGAACATAAGGAATTGTGCATCCCTACTTCACCTTTAGCTTTTCATTTCCTTGTTGGTAAGTAAGGCAATGGCGCATGGCCAGAAAGCTAACTTAGCAGAATGGAGGATGGGTGACATGGGCTGTGGTTATGGTGGATGTTCAAGAGGGGAGAAGATGCAGGTACTACAGCATTCGTGGAAATTTTTGTGGTCTTTTAATAAAGACTGTAGTTCTTTATTCCAAGTCAAATAGTGTTATCTTGACAGTAATCATGTACAATGATTTTCATTAAAAAGTAACCACTTGAATATTATCTGTCTTAAAATTTTGTTGTAAAAATCCACAGGACCTAAGCTGTTAAAATAGTATTACTCAAAATACTTATTAAAGTGAAAATTGGGTATCCATCTATCCTGAGTTTCTGTGGATTACCCCAGATCAACCAGCATTCCTCTCTTTCGGTGATCATTCAATGATTGTGTGATATTGGAAGAAGTGTATAACTTCTCTGAGTCTTAGTTTCTTCATATGTATAGGACTACTTTGAAAAATAAATCCAATAATGAATGCACCATATGGCCAGGCCCAGAACAATGACCAAAAAATATAGAATTATTTCTTTTAGTATCGTTAATTACTTTGAGTCAGGTGGTTAATGCTTAGTGTAATTGAACCTTGTTTAATACAGTAAAGTAATATTTTATGCAAATTTAGTTGTTAGGGTATGTATCCCATTAGATAAATTATTTAGTGTCTTTACCACTTAGTAGTCTTCATTATTACAAATTAAGTTAAATTACTCTCAGTGATTGATTGACTGACAAGGCTGATCTTTTAGATGTACATGATGAGTGATAAGGATGGAATATTTTTTCTAGATTTCTTGCTTTCTAATAGGCTGCATTTGGAAGCTCAGATTGCTGTATTAACTTCCTCAGACAGACAGATTGCAGACTCTTGTTGATTTAATGTTAGCTTCTTTTATCCAGACATGCTGATTTTATATTTAAGAAAGCTATTTATTCTGATCTTCCAAAACAATCTTAGTTTCAGTGTGCTATCCCCTGGACCCACTGAAGTTCACTCAGATTTTTATATAATATGCATAACATATGCATAAAAGAAGGAATTTAATTTCTAGAAAAAAAATCATTGTCACTGAAAGCATGTTAAGCCCCCACTTTCCTTGAAGTATATTCATCATTTAATTAATAAAAACTATACTTAGATATTCCTTCATTAGGGTTAGACATTAGATCTCATAATTCTTAGGAATAGTGAATTAATATTCCTAATGATTTAAAATTATCCACAAAGTAGGTCTTAACATTTGTGATTGCCTAAGAAACAACTAAGTCAGCCCCTGAGTTTCCATTTTCATTGGTACTTGTGGCTGATTTATCCATGTTACAATTGATTGGCTGTGCTATGTGCTAAAATAAACCATCAATTAGACCTGCATCTAATATGGCATTTCATTTATTCAATGCCATTTAATGGCAGTCCATTATATACTTTGCATTGAGCTTGGAGCTGGGAATAAAAAGAATTTAAGGGTAAAGCATTGTTCCTTAAGGATAAAACTCAGGGAACTCATGTTCCAGATGATAACTAATTGACATGACCTATTTGGAAAAATAATCATGCTGTATAATGGGATAGAGCAATTATTTGTGTTAGTATAACCCCAACAACATTTTGACTAGTTTCTATTCATTTTAACAGGGTGCCTGGACAAGATGAAAAATAACCTGAGAACTGAAAACAATGAAAGAATTTTATTTTGATTCATTCTTTCTTCATTGACCAGCTACCATCTAACTGCTAATGAAGAGAAGTTACTGAAGTAGTTCAGGTAAGATGTGATGAACCTGAGTGAAGAGCAATGAAGAGGAAGAACATATAAGGTTGGAAAAGTGTTGGAAGAAGATACATTGAAATTTGCTGAGGAATAGGATATGGGACCAAGGAAAAGTTAGTTCTGAGCGTGTATTAGACATTTATGTGAAATATTATGGAGGTCTTGATCTCAAAGGAGATGTGAGAGCTGTAAAGTGGTAGGTGGTCAGTTCTTATTGAGACTCCTTTTCTTGCTAAGAATGAATCCCCATAATGAAAGTAAGTTGAGTTTGTTTTTCTAGTTGAAAGATTTAGGTAAAGCAGTATTTTCTTATTAATAGATTGGCTGAGAGCAAGAATACTTGACCTGATAGTATTTGTGCTTTGTTTTGCTTCTTTATTTCTGTGTGACCTTAAAGGCTTAATATTCTTGAGTCTTAGTATCCTCTTCTGGTGATAAAATATTATCATATTTGTGATGTTTAAATGGAGTCATGCATGCGATCATTTAGCAAAGTTTTAGGTGAATGGTAATTACTCATAAATAAAATGTTAGTAATCTAAAGTGAAAGATGAAAGTATGAGAATCATAGAAAGTTTAATGAATACAAATAATATTGATAGGAAAATTAAATGGGATTGTTTTGCATGAAAAAGTATGAAGAAAATTGTAAAAGGCAGAAATGGGGTAAAAAAGATTATTCCTGGGTAAAGTGAACCCTACTATGTCATCCCCATCATTCATTGTCTTTAAGCTAATTTACAGCTGTGCGAATTATAAAAAAATAATAATACTAATTGATTCTTATCAATAGAAATGCCACTGACGTATGCTTAGTGGAGATATAATATACTCATAAATTCACTTCAATATTTATAATTGCCTGTATGTGTATACACTTCAGTTCTTTTTTTGAACTGGCTACAACAACTTAGTGGTACCCACATTAATTAATTAGTTCCTTTTGTATTTGATGTGAGTTATGACTTTGCTTAAAAATATCTTTTCACAAAAGTAAACAGGATTTTTTTATCACCCTTCAATTTGAAGATGGAAAATTATGAGCAATATGGATATAGAAAGGGAAGTCAATAAAATACTTAATTAGAAGAAGGAATTTGAAATAAAGTAAAAAAAAGGAAGAAGGGGTTTGGGTATATGTTTTGAAAAATATTATCAGATCTTAATAAATATAAATATCTTGAAAATATTATCAAATCCAATATGATAAAACATTCAAATCTTGAAATGTTTCAAACAATATTTCCTAAATGTGTCTTGTGGAATATGAATATATTAAGACATTTTTTATGGATGTTCTGGAAAAGAATCAAAGAATGCCAAATTCAAATTACTTTGGGAAAAGATTAGAGTAATATAAGTTCAATAGACGCTTTCTTTTAGATCTTCTCAGCCTTTGCTAAGTTAAATGCATTTGACCTGATTTAAAGAAAGGCTTGCGAAATTTCCATAAAGAAATGCTAGGGAGAGACTAATGGCAGAGGAAAAGGTGCAGCAGAATTGTTCCTCCAGTCATCTGGTCTCCAAGGACCTTCTTCCTCTGTCCTGGGAGGGTTAGCTCCCTTGGTAGGTTTTGCTGGAGTAACAGCAGTGGCAGAGAACTGATCATCTGAACCTTTATATAATAGGGTTTGTTTGAGGGCAGTACTGATTGTCTCCACAGTGGCATGAATAAACACTACAGACCCTTTAAAACATGCTGTGAACTCAGTGCAGTACTTACACACATTGACTTAAGATAGATATCTAAAACTTGCATGATGCTAACATGCAGTGTTACTTCAATTAAAAAATTCTCTTATATGACATGCTATTAATTTCAAACATAAAATTTGTGCTTAAATACAAATTGCTTTTAGATAAGTTACATCTGCTACATAATTTTTAAAACTCACAGTCTATCACTATTAATAATATATGAGTTGATATATTCATACATTGAGAATGTCATATCCATATATAATTAATTCTAATATGACACAATTACATGTTTAATATTAAGATAGATCTCAACTAATACTTTAGATGTTTTCATAAAAACAAGCACATCTAGAACATAATTGGTATGTTCTAAAGGTATCATTTCATATATATTTTGTCTGAAAGACATAAAAGAACTAAAGTTCTGATTAATAGATTTAGATAATTTTTTAAATTATACTTCATAAAATGTGGGATTCAGTCTATGTAGAGGGTAGTATTCACCGTGTAAAAACAAAACACTGATTTATATAGTGTAGAGTAGTAGCTACAAGGAGACAAAGACTAAGATAGAAATAAATATATAAAAAAGAAGTAATTATAAATTTTTCAGCGTATTTATTCAAGAATTTGAGAGATGTTTGGTTCTTTGCTGTGGGGTAGAGTTACCTCTTTCAGGGCATTAGAATAACATGTTAATTATAACTTCATTCACTGTTATATTCACTGAGTTAAATTGCAGAAATTGTTTGGATTTATATTAAACTCTTTGCACATTTGATCATCATAACATTTCTCCTAATTGAAAATGACAAAAACATTTAAAGACTCTTTGTTTATAATTTCTTATTGTAGCAATATGCGAAGTAGAAACCACCTTTTTCAAATACTCCAAATGACATATTTTTTAATCTCTTGCTTTGAAATTTTGTGAGGCAAAGGAGGTAAAAATGAAATTTAAACCAGGTTTTCATTTGAAAATTTTTTCTTTTTCACTTACATAGGCACTTACATAGGTGCAAACAGTGTGTATCCTGAACTTCAAGAGACACTGGTTACACTGTCTATATTAGTTTAGGGTTAACTAGATTGATAGAAAGAAAAATAGTTCTGTGATTACTTTCAAGTTAGGTAGGTACCCCAAACATTCAGTTTCCTGATTGTTTTGTTTCCAGGATTTAGCTTTACTTTGGGATGGTGTAAAGTCACATAGATTTTACGAGTAACGATTAATGACATAGTGAGGTTTTTATTTCCTTTATGCAACCTCAGGATTGAAAAATACAGTGGCATTGAAATCTGGAGCTGATGATGAATATATAGACTTTAATTATAAAGATATTATCATATCATCATACCACTGTTCTACTTTAAGTAAAGCTAAGAAGAGGGGCAAGGAAAGAAAATCTGGATTGTCAGATAAAGATCCTTAGTCAATATATCTTCTGATTGATAAGAAATGGTTTAACGTATGAAACATTGATACTCTAGCATTTTCCTGACTCTTTTTACCACTGTACTAAATAGAGGCTATTGTTCTACAGGAACTCAAATCATGAAAGGCAACAGGCTTCATTCTTCACACACACAGATTTAGTATTAAAAAACATCATGACAATAAGGGCAACAGCAGGAAACAAATGCAATTAGCAAAGGAAGCTTGGGTAAAACATTTAAACCCATAGTTTTTATGCATTAGCTCAATGACTCATTTCAAATTTACTTTTTCAATTCATCTGTCTCCAGGTGTCCTCTATTTCATATCTAGGTTTAATTTTTTTATAGAATTATGTATTACTTGAAGATCTGAGAAAATAAAGTTTCACCCTTCCAAATTTTTGCAGCTTCAAAACGCACTGTTAATTCTGTATATAAATTCCTGTCCTTTACCTTCAAGAGCGTTTTCAGGTTTTTCCCATATCATTACTATTTTAGGTTTTACATTAAAACTAGCATTTGAGTGATTTGCAATGTGTTGCCACATTAATTCTTATAATAGTTTTTGAGATCACTATCACCATTAATCTTTAGTAGAAAGAACATAATGGTTGTGATTTTCCTGAGAATTAATGCTTAATAAATGATCAGATTCTATGGGGTCTGATGATCAATTATGTATTAATATACCACATTCTCCCAGTTTCTTATTCTACCAAATAGAATAGGGTAGCTCTTATTAGATAGATAAGCTATGTGATAGTAAAGTTAAATAATTACACCTAAGTTATTGCTTTCCAGGCCTACTTTACAAAACACTGGAACGATCAAAGTTGCTTTTGAACAACTAATATCAAATTCTGGTTTTGGATCTCTGAAGGGATACAGATAACTTCTCAAGTATATATTCTGAATCCCCAATATTTAATTTTTTTTAAAGATTTATTTTTATTTATACATACAAGAGCTGGGCTACTGGCCAGAGTCCAGGGCGGTGAGAGGATTCACCAGAGACAGAGCAGGGAGCAGAACAGGAAGACTGATTGAACACACTGCTGAGGTGAGCAGCAGGCGAGGCAGGAGAGGTCTGCCTCGATATGTGGGTCCCCTCCCTGGCTGGCAGCAGGGATCGAACTCAAGCTTCAGTGGCTGTGGTTTGCTTCATAGTGCGTTGCTTAACCCACTGTGCCACCAGGGAGGCCCCCAATATTTAATTTTATGTATATTATTGACTTAACTTTTGAAACACTAATTCTTATTTTGTATTTCAACTATTCCACCTTTTCAGCCTCCATTTCTTTGAAATTGATAAGGCAACATCTTGTCTTGTACTTCCCTACTTTTAAGCCTCAGGATTTTACAGACATTTTCAAATCTCCAGCAGTCACTGTAATGAATATTTTCAAAATATGTATCACAATAATGGGAAAAAGTCTATAAATTCTGTCTCCTATTCTAGAAATGATGGACAGATACACTGTTAAATAGCCATGTGCCTTAATTTAGGTTGCAAGTGATTTTGACCATTTCCAAACTATTTACAGATATTAGCATCACACAGCAACTCATGTTGATAGCATCAGGTTAGTCACTGGCAGCACAAGCAAGATTATTATAACATCTTAAAGATTAAGAAGTATTTCCATTTTAGCAAAATACTTCAAGATAGATTTCTTCATACCTATTATGTTCTTCCTAATTGCTAATTTTTGTGAAAAATAAAAAAGAGATTTCAGGAATTTGTCAAGAGTCATTAAAAAAAATAAAGCTTTTTTTTTAATATCTCGAGAATAGACGGCACAGTTTTTTCATAAATTTTTCCTCAAATGCTATCTATTGCATTATGTAAATATTACAACACAGTATTTATAATAGCATATTGGAAATACCACTAGGATAACTCTTGTAGAGACTATATTTGTTAGCTATAAAATAATAAGAGTAGACAACAATGTATGTTAACTCAGCTATTGTGACAGATCATATACTTAGGTTTTACTATTCAACTATAAAAATATTTTTATATTAAAATTTTGATATTGTCCTTTCCATTTCAATCAAGCAAATACTTTCACAAAACTTTTAGAAAAAAAATACCAATGATAGACATACTAAATCTATATTTAAGTTTGTAATTTTATTCATTTTGGATCATTTGAAGGGACTACAGACCACTGGTATGTGATTGGTATTTTGCAAATCAGACACATATCCAAAGTCATATCGGAGATTAAACATCTTACCTGAGATAATAGGATAAGTGATGGAGAGTGATTTAAAATGTGGTCTGTATTTTGAAGGATATGGTCTTTCCACTAGTCAATGAAACAGGTATTTTCAGTATATAGTTTTTTTAGCATTTTTTTCAGAACTGTTGTTTTTTTTTTAACCAGATGAGTCTTCTTTCTCCAGTGTCAAAGGAGATCTAGTACAGCAAATAATGAAATAGGAGTGATTTAAAAGCTAAATATGGACATAGTGGAGTTTCTGATTTGTTGGTTGAAATGCTGTACATCAACTTCAGTATATTAACCATTAATATGATAGAACCGTGGAAAAGATGATACAACAATGGACTTAAAAGTGGGAAATAAAATAGTAAACACCTAAATGTTTGAATTGTGAATTCAGTATGTCTAGAATTCCTTTAGATACTAAGAAGCATGTTTAATGGGATGACTCATGGGAGATGGCTAGAAAGGGGAATTGGCCAGAGACTATTCCTTTTAAGATATTTTTTGCCTTTCTCATTTTTTTATTTTTTAGCACTGTTTTGGTATAACACCCTTTATAAATTTCATTTCTTCCAAAATATGTTTCAAAATCTAAATGCATCCTCTGTCTCAAGCTATTGTTTTACTATAATAGAAAATGAATAGAGATATTTAACAGTGGAGCCTGACTTTGGACTTAATAGAGGCCATAAGCATAGTTTTATAGAAGCCATTTCAACTACAGCATACACTTTAAAACTGATAGAGTTTTAAAAGGAGATTGCATGAGATTCAAAAGGAAAATATGTTCTCTAAAAATATTATTATCCATCTGGATCTGTAGGTTTAAGGTGATTTAATTTTGGAATGTATATTTAGAGGGTAGGTAATAAGACATCAGTTTCTTTTTAGAAAACTTACCTTTTCTGTATACTACATTTGTTGACATGTCTAAACTTATACCACTGACCTCTCTTCTTCCCACTAAACATTTATTGATCATTATTTTTTTCCCATGAGAATATGAAGAAAATAAGATCCATTATTTGTTTTTTTTTTTTTTTTGTGATTTACAATATGACTGTAAAGACAGGGCATTTACAATCAGGTCTAAAAATAACTCAAGGCACTGTTTCTTAAGACCTGCAGCATGAGTGACATCCATATGACATGAAGGTATACCTACCTTCTTGTACTCAAGGAAGACTAATAATCGAGAACCCTTTCCTGCTGTATGTGGACTCAGAAGTGAACTCTAATAATCTGAGAAGAGCTGTACTGGTTTTATTTATTATTATAGCTACAGTGCCGAGCACACTGCCTGTGCATATTTATTCCATAATGCACTTTATTAAATTGACTCTTAATGATTGTAGGGTAAATTAGAGGAAAGAATGGGGAAGAAACTGGACATAGGTCTTTCAGGAAGCCATAATTGTTTCATGTTCTTTTCTGCAACTTTCATAAGCAAATCTAAGCATACATAAACCATGAAAAATATAAACCTTATTAAATAAAATTATAAGTGTTATTATTTGCTAAATTTCTTTCTCTGGATTCTTAGATCTCTACTGTGATGATCAGGTATAGACCATCCATTTGAAAAATATGATATTCAAATGGGTTTATCTTAAATTATTATTCTAGATAACAAAATCTTGAATAGGTTTTATTAAAATAGTAAAAGAATTCATTGAGAATGAACTGACACTCAAGAATTGAGAACCGCAGATGCTTTATAGTATAGTAAACCTAAGCATACTTATTTACAATGTCATATAAATGATTTAATGTATGTTTCAGAGATAAATTTTAAATTTCCTTTCATAAAGAAGCAATGAAAGTAGATTTAGCCAAAGGAACACATTTTTCCATGACACTTTTCTTCTTTTGGCAAGTTCTGTTTATCCTTTCCTAAACTACTCAATAGTCCATTCCACATATAAACTACTCAATACTCCTGAAAATTATCTGAGGTTGGATCTTTCTTTTTGACTTAGAGTTTCTTTCATGATTTACAGAAAATTCTTAATCTTTGCTTATGAGGGCTCACAAAGTTCACTTTTAAAAACTGGCTTTTAATCACTGGGGACTTTTAAGGAGGCATCATCTCTCAATTATGCTCTGTAAAATGCAGTCCTAACTACTTATTATCTTGAAATGGTTTCTTTTTCTGCTGACATGATTTTCTAGCACTTTGGGTTTTGATCCTGGGCCCTGGACCACTCAGAAAAGAGTTTTTTTGTTTGTTTGTTTTATCTTTTTAAACACATGCTTTTGCAGGAAGATGAAATGTTCTGAATGGAGTCTGGGCTGAAAACACTTTCCTCATGGCAGACATAAGCACTCTTTGCTATATCTTGTTTGACTTCCTTAACTATCCTTTTTCTCTCCTTATTCTCCACCTAGCAGGTTGTAAATATCTCCATTTAATTTCAGTAGTGTGGTGCCAATTACACAAGCATAATCCTAGCCTGATCATTTACATTTATGAATAACCCATTTAGATATTTGGGAACAATAATGCCGAATAAGCACAATCTATTTTTAAAATGAAATGAACTTAGGCTATTGTAAAAAAGAAAATTCTAATGAGGTATGTTGGATGCATGGCAAATTTTTCTATATAATTTTTAGATGAAATCTCCATGGTAATGACCATGAAGCAGGAAGAGATTCCCACCACCCGCTCCCCATTACCTTCTTGTTTTCTCTCTGTCCTTGGATCTTAGAAAAAGGCCATGGGTAAGGAAGTTAGTATTTCTTAATTCTTGCATGTGCAAGTAAACTATATGTATTTGTCATCTCATTTTTTTTTCTTTCTCAAAATTTTTTTCTAGTATCCATATTTTACAAGAGAGTAAAAAGAGGACCTTAGAGGTTAAGTGCTATTCTCTAAAAGTGTGGAAGCACATAGTGGTCTTTTATGTTATGGGCAGTGAGACAAACACAATCTCTGCTGTCTCCTCTCTCCCCTACCCCCAGAAAATAAATGAACAGAGCAAAAATAATAATTGTTTTCTAGACAGGTGCAGCAATGCATAAAGAAGTTTAAGATATTAGTAAAGAACTTAGAGTAGTATATTTGGAGTAGTAGAGTTGGGTAAATTCAGGGCAGAAGAAGTGGGTGTATTAAAATTGTAGTAGGATAGTAAATCACCAAGATAAGTGAACATCATGGGAGTATAATTTCATGTAAATCATTATAGAGATACAATACAAACAGATAAATGGTCAAAATTTGTAAATGGTATCTTTTTTTGGTTCTAAAATGATTTTTGTTTTAGTCAACATTTCAGCATTATGTGAAATATAGTTTTATTGCTATAATTTGTTTTATTTATTTATTTTTAGTTTATATATTTTTAATTGAGGTAATATTTGGATACTCCCATCAGGTACTGCCACCCTAGTGTACCTTAAACTAGAAACTTACGCAAACAGAGAAGCCGCAATTTTGAGGTAGTGCTTGAGAAATGACATCAGCTTTAGAGCTAGTCATGATCTTGGCATTTTCCTGTTCTATACTCTCTCTCTGAATGTATTTGCCTGATTATGAATATAGGTATTGGGAAATTGAAAGAAATTAGATTAGGATCTAGATAGTTTCGGTTAGACTATTTGTTAACATTTGATTTGGATTAGTAATTATAAAATAACCTTAATAACTGGTTCTGTGCTTCATGTCAACTGTTGGTTATTTCAATCCATTTTCTGGTGCCAGGAAGTCAGATCCCTAGCATTGCTACAACAATTAGCAACCCTTCAGGAGGCCCCAGTGCAGCAGTGCTGATTAAATCGGTCAGATTTACATTTAGTTTTTAAATCAGCCAATCCACTTACTGTTGGGTTGATTATTGGTTACACAGAAACTATTTTAAAGTATAAAGATGGTTTGAATTTTTAGCCAGAGAAATATAGTGCTGCCCATATCAGCTTTTTTGTTTTCATTGTTTTAGCTACCTATTCTCAACAAGGATCTGACATTACAGAGAATTAAATATTACAGAAAGAGAGGGAGCGAGAGATTTTATTATAGTATGTTTTAGTTGTTCTATTTCATTTTTAGCTATTGTTAATCTCTTACTGTGTTTATGTTTTAAATGGAATTTATCATAGATATGTATAGGAAAAAACTATAGCTTAGGTAGGGTTTGATACTGTCCTTGGTTTCAGGCATTCATTGGGATGCACTAGAATATGGATATCCTAAGGGTAACGGGGAGATTACGGTATTTCTCATGAAGATTTGCATTTTAATGAATCATAATTTTGTGACTGTCATTACTGGAGACAACATATCTGTTGTCTTCCCTTTATCATAGTTTACAACTAAGAACAAATTTTCCCTGCCACAGATGGAAGGGGATTATAATCATTTCAATGTTGCCAGCAAAATACTCAAGTGTTGCTAAAAACGTAGAGGTCAAGTAGTTCTGGGCAATGCTGGCTTTTATAAAGATTTTTCAACTCCAAGACTTTTAAACATCTTTAATATGCTAATACAAATTTTGGGTCCCTAAGAAGTAATTTTAGGATACGGAGTTCTCCAAACCTGTTTGACTATAGAAATTATTTTTAATAATAAATCTTATCAGACTCCAAGTTAATGCACTTTGGAGAGTGCTGGATTAAGCATCCACTCAGCAAACTTCTAGTCACTTCAGCATTTAAATCTTACCTTGTAGATGGCTGAGCTGACCCGTGCGTGCCTTAGTTGCTCGCAAAACACAGTATTTAAAAGATGTACTTATTGAATTATTGAGGTAGCATTGATGTGCAGCACTGTATATGATTCAGGGGAGTAGGTTCACACCTCCAGACATGCATGTCATCATGCCACACCCACCACTACAGCACCCGTGTCCCTTTATCATACACCATTGGGCCCTCCACACTTAATTCCCCCCACCCTCCCCCTTTAGTAGCCTCAATTCTCCAGTCATATTTATAGACTTTATTTTGGTTTAGTTTTGTCAGCATCTTTGTTTTGTTTTTGTATTCCACATATGATTGAAATCATCTTATATGTGTCTTTTCTTCTCTGGTTTATTTCACTTAACGTGACCTTCTCTAGCTCCATCCATGTTGTGAAAAATGGCTGAATAACATTCCACATATATATGTAGCGCTTCTTCTTAATCCTCTCATCTGTTATTGGGCACTTAAATTATTTTCATAACTTGGATATTATAAATAATCATTTTCTAAAATGTTTCATCTCTCTGAAGGTATCCGAGATCCAGGTCTTTGATAAAATTGTGAAATTGGCTCAATTTTCCTTCTGCATATTTTAACCAGTTTTTAGAACGCTTCAGCATTTAAATCTTACCTTGTAGATGACTGAGCTTATCTTCATTAAGTTTCCTTGCCTCTACCACTTGACATGCCACGTGCTGATTCTTGTTGTAGAATGTCTGGAGGCACCCCTTGGCACCCCTTTCTTGTGTATCTCCCCACTGAGGTCACAGGCAGGACATGTGTTCCCACTTCCTCTGTCATCACAGTAGCTTGTGCCGAGTTCCTTTGCTGCCCGGCCCTCAGCCCAGGTGTCAAGGCACCTGCTCTATGTTAATGTGTTCATGATGATTGTTCACTTAAATGTGTCATCGTGGGACAGGAGCCATGGATATCTGTGTATAGTCTTTAATAAAAAACAAATGAGTCCTTTA
The DNA here is from genome assembly GCA_019455555.1 of Galemys pyrenaicus. NCBI lineage: Eukaryota > Metazoa > Chordata > Mammalia > Eulipotyphla > Talpidae > Galemys > Galemys pyrenaicus. The sequence continues at coordinate 14,523,896 of JAGFMF010011668.1, read as the reverse complement.
AGCTAGAATTTCAGAGATTTCAGCAGGTTGAGAGATAGCTTGATCTTGAGATCTCGCAATATCACAAAAATTCATATCCCAAACAATAGCAGAACTCTGTCATTTTTTATTCTTGGATTTTTAAGTTTAGGCCACACTAGAATTAAGTCAACTAAATAAGCATAGGCTACACTGGAATTAAATCAAAGAACTTAAAAAAAAATCCAAGTTTTACTAGGTAGTGAAATATTTATGAGCATCTAATAGTAAAGCAGTAACCAAACCAAAGCAAACAAAACACATTAGTACCTATAGAATACAAAATGTATGGTAAAATATATGTTCTTAAAAATGTATAATTTCAGAAAATATTTCAAATTTAGGATCAAATAAATAAGAAAGTTTACATGTATTCAGATTGTATACACAATTGTCGAAGAAAAAAACCCTGAATATGCAAATATTTATCCTAAGGCATCCATCAAATTATAAACCGACACTTCAATGTGACTTTCTAGTTGGTTGCAGAGTTCTAATTTTACTGTCTAGCTAGCAAGATATCCCAAACAAAATTACATCCTAGATGTTTTTTGACTTAATAGTGACATGAAATGTAATAACAGACAGGGTGTTGGCAGAATATTTAGTGTCTAACAATATTACCATTTTATCACTCTGCCTTAAACATCCATCTAGGAAAACATATAGGGAGGTGTTATAAATCCTTTAAAAATAATGCTTCCAAATTTCTCACACTGGAAATAATGTTATGTTTTAGTGGGTAGCTTTGCTCTGTTTTATTTTTGAAAAACAAATTTATTTAAAGAAAAACAATCGATATTACTGAGTCTCTTATTCCATGTAACATTTACTTTCTTCAAACAGTTGAGTTCATTTAAGATAGAAACTTAAGGGTCTTGTATTTTTATTGTACATAAATAAGTAAACAAGTAATTAAATAATAAGTTAACATGCATAAATTTGATCATCTTATTTTCATAGGATATGAATGAACTAGTTCTTTTTAATTATTTGTGCCATTTTAATCAGATAGTTTATCTGAAGAGCTTTTATATTTCTGTTTGGGACTTTAGCAGGGTGGGAGATATTTTGAGTAATACCTGTTATTTCTCAAAATTGCAATGAATTTCCCATCACTATTTTAATTTTAGAGAATCACGTTACTGTTACATGGGCACACTTGGCTTAATATCAGAATGCTATGGCTTGGTGTTATTTTTTTTTTCCTTTATAGGCTCCTTCCAAAATACTTTTAAATGATGCTACTTTATAATTTTTCTCATCTAAACCTGCATTTCTTTCTTACTTGACTAATATCCATCTTCATCTCTAGAGATGAACACAGTTCCTGGCACAGTGTTGTTTTCATCCACACTTATGTGGCAATATTTCCTGTGGAAAGAATTATGAACCGGAATGTCACCTGTAATATTTTGATGCAAGTAGGTGTCATTTTAAATTACTGCAGTTACATTCACATTCGAAACTCATTTTAAGTCCATCACATCACAGGTAACTAGAATGACTCAAACTGTACCTAAAAAAGATTTTTCTTTATGTTCCTCTTGTGAAACAATAGTATCAAATTATTTCCTATCTCCTCTGCTTCATCTTCCCTCTTTTATTTTTATCCATTTGGTTAGTAAAATATAAAGTATAATTTACATCTTATACATATACATTGCTTTACAATTTGTATAACACTTTCATGAATATTATTTCATTTAGTCCTTTCCATAAAGGACTTTCCACCAGTCAGGCATTGGTTATTTGACAGTGGAAAAAGTTAGTGTGTGCAATGCTGTGATACTATCCTGAAGTGACAGTGGTTGAGGCAGCTAATTGCACCACTCTCCCACACATATCTGGTTTCCCCATCTGAACAAATAGAGTGATCTTGGTCTGTGGCTCAAAGTTAATATTATGTTTTCCAAATTTCTTTACAACTAGTGTAATGTTCTGAAGTTCTGACCAATGGAAAGCCAATAGACACTATGTGTTCACTGTCTTAATCCTATTTTTACAATGCAAAGATGTCTTCTGCTCTTCCTCTTCTTTTTTGATGACTGAAATATGAAGTTGCCATATTGCACTATATGGGTCAGGGAAAAACTCTAGGGATGTCAGAGCAGTAAGATCAAAGGACATGGCCTTGTGGAGCAGTATCATCAGCTCAGAGAATTATACTTTAAACTTAAAAAAGAACACACACATTATTGTTTTGTGTCTTATTTACAGCAGCTAAGCCTATATAATCACTATAATGGTAACATAACAAAAGGGGCATTTCAAATAAATCAATTATTTCAAATAAATCAATTATTTGATGCCTTGTACATTCGTGTGTATATTTTACAAGGGATAAAGCCTATGAATCTGGGTGCTTTATATGATTTATGAAGTATGGGAGATAGACTGAAATGAATTAACTGATGCTTTTTTACTCTCATTAATTGAAAAATGAATAGTCTTTGGCAGATTCATATGAAGTAAACTGGCCATACTGATGATTTATCCCTAGTCTATGATCTCTCAAAAATTTATATTTTTAGTCTTTTCCTTCTTGTACATTTTTTACACTTCTCTCAGAATCTAACATTTTAGGACAAAAGGTGTCTCGTGCTGGTCCTTATTTTGTCGTATTCTTTTATGTTTACAGTGACTACTGACTGGTTTGAAAGTAGTAGTGAGAATTTATTGAACTCTTCCCTCTCAGCACAGAACAAGGAGTAATCAAACATGACTATTTGGGCAGGATTATTGTGATATGAGTATCCAACATCACACTGCCAACAATTTGCTGGAAGATTTAACTTGACAAATAAAAATTGAATTTTTGTGAGCTCATAGCAGTCACATATTGTACAATCTTTTTAATAATCTAAAGTCTAGAAGTTTCTTAGTTCAGTAGTTTTTCTGGAAACAAAAGCAATCTTTTGGCTAATTTAACCATTTTAAACCAGGTCGAAATATGCTAAGCAGCTTGACATTTCTTTTGATTTTAAAGGTTAAACTATTTAAAATTTATTAAGGTTTAGGCTACATTTTGGAAATTGCCTCAGTCTTAGGAATGTGTTTCTATTTGGTTCATTAAGATAATATTCTCTTGTTAGTTGTAAAAGAAAGATTTTTATAAATGAACAACAAAAAAGTATGTATGTGTTTTAGTTGTCTTTAAAAAAAATCTATAGCTATTGGTATAGTGTTAAAATATACAATATTTTTTGGGAAAAAAAGACAGCCAAGACCTGGAAAATAGGTTTATAATTGGCATTATGTCTTGAATTGAAACACTCCAGTAAGTAGTGTGAGTGTTATTTAAGTAGTGAATGTTATTTTAAACATACATGACCTTTCAGCTGTATTTTTATTCAATGGGAGAGTGTCATAATTTTTCATTTTACTTCAGTTATTTATATTTTCCTTTGAGGGTGTGGTCCTTGGGAGGTAAATAAAAATTTACTTTTCCAGGATAATTACAAGACCTCATTTCTCCCCTCCTTTATCTGTATTATAATATTTGGTTTTGTAGATTAACCTTTGCTACAAGTGATCAGTAACCCATGACATTTAGAACTGACTTAAGGAAATTTAAATCACCCACTTTTCACTTTATTGGAACCTAACACAATCTAAGGAAATGCATAGGAAGAAAATAGATATGCTTCAAAGATAAAGATCCTTCTTTGGATTTTTATAAACATTAAATCATTTCATTGTGATTTTTAGACTCCCTATAATTCGTACATATTCTGCATTTAAAGAGATACCCTGATGCTGCAACCGGAATGTGTAGTCATTTTACTCTCCTTTATCTTTCTCTAGACATTTGTCTTGCATCTTTTATTGCCAACCTAATCTTCAAACTACTTTAAAAACAATTTTGTTGAGGTATAATTGATATACAAAGAACTGCACATATATATTGTGTACAGTTCCATGAGTTTGGACATGGGCAGATACAGATATCTGTGATACCATCATGATGCTTAAGGTCATAAACAGTCAACACTCTCAATGTTTTCTTGTGTCTTTTTGTTGTCCAGCGTTTTTTGTTTTGTCTTGATTTGTGTTTTGTTACTAGGAATACTTAGCATGAAATCTGTTCTTGTAAATGTTGAAGTGCACAGTATTGTACTGTTAACTATACATTCCTGATAAAAGAGGAAAATGGAAGCAGAGGATATAGGACGGGATTTGGTAATATTGTTTTCACAAGGGGAACATAAAGAAAAATCTTTTTTTGGATCTCAACAGTACTGTTTTACAGAGATATTAAGGCCTATCTCTAGAACTCTTTTGTTTTGATTAACTGAAAGTTTATACCTATTGAACAAGAATAGCTCCCGATTGTGCTCTCCCCGGCAATCAAAATTCTGCTTTCTGTTTCTATAAATTTCACTACTTCAGATAATTCATATAATGAAATCATGTAATATTTTTCTTCTGTGACTGGATTATTTCTTTAACATCATATTCTCCAGCTTCTTCCACATTGTCTCAAATGCAGAATCACCTTTTTAAAGCTGAGTAGTATTTCATTGTATATGTTACATTTTCTTTATCCATTCATCTATCAGATACTTGCATTGATTCCATATCTTGGCTATTGTCATGAATGTTGCATTTTACTTGTCAGATTAAATTTTCAGTTTATGTATTATTGCATAAAACACAGATTTGGAAGCTCACCTTGCTATGCAAAATGTAATGCACAGACCGACAGTTTAGGCCTCACTGTGAACATGTTAGCAAAACAATCTCAGTTCATCATAGAACCTCTAGTGATTGGTGCTCAACTTAAAATTTTGAAAGTATTGCTCTAAAAGACACCCATTAGTCTTGGGTGTGAGTATGTAAATGTATGTATTTTTAAATGTGGACAGTATATTTGTTGATAGAAGTATAAGTTATCTTTGTTTTCTTATCATAACTAATTTCAATTTATAATCGATATGATCACAATGTGAATTGCCTAATATAATTGATCTAGTGCTTTTCTTGCTCCTGAATTGAAAAGAATCAGAGCTCCCAATACTCTTCTCAGCTGTGAGTCATACTTAATGGGGATTTCTGATTTCCCATGACTGTGTGCCCTTTGAAGGCAAACATAAATCTTTACTAGATTCCAGTGGGAAAGAGGCAGCGTGCAACTCCGTTCTGTGGGATACATACCTTACAATCAGAAAAACATAAAGTTTAAATTAGGTTAAATTCCTTGCCTTTGTTTTTGCCAAACTTTAAATAAATTTGTCAGTCCAATCTGTCTTCTTTTAGGCAGCAGAAAGGACATTGCTAAGGTACTGAAAAGCTGCACTGGAAGCAAGACTCCCTGGCTTGTTTCTAGAAGTTATATCGTATGGTATCAACAAAATCAAATCCTTCAGATTTTGACAGACTGTGACAAGTGAAATTTTAATCAATTTTATGATATGACCAAATAAAGACTCAATGACTACGAAGTTTATTTGTTAACATTTTGCAACATTATGAAATAATGAAAAAAAATGTGTCCAAATTGGCCACTCTGTTGTCTGAATGCATCAAATTTGCTCACAAAATTTTAGAACAAATCCAGAATTTTTTCCAGTACTTCCCTCCTCCCCGCCAGTGCTGATACTTTCTTAACAAGGATGATATTGTTCCAAAAATAAATTTTGGATATTACATTTTAAACAAATTAATACATACGATAACACAGTTGTTATGTGTTGATGTTATAATGAGCTGAACTATCCAGGAAGTGGGAGTAATTGAAATAGAGTCACTTATAAAATGAAAGCGATCACTTGTTTACAAAGACATTGATAGACAGACATTCAAGGCAAGGATAAAAGGCTAATTATTTTGAGAGGCCAAGTCCAAAAAAAAGAAAAGACTAAGCAGGTAGCTCTGAAAACGTACCTCTGAAAGCAGTGTAACTATAGGAACTTGAGTTAAGCCAATCTGAGATACTTTGAATCTATGCCCAGCTTTTGGCATCTGACATAAAAGGCTCTTCCTGAAGGAGCAGCACTGCCCTCCCTGGCAAATTGATGTTGCAAGGAAAATTCTGGACCCTTAATGCCAATTCAATGGTTTGTAACTCCTGCCTTTTAATTTATTGTTTATTTATTGTGGTATTATAGTAATAAATTATACTGTAATTATATGTGATTGACTTGAATCAAGTATGAAACCTCTTTACCGAGGTGAAAGTAAGCACATTTAGATCCAAACTGTATTACAAAAGTCAAATATTGCAAAATACTTTGTGCATGATGAAATGCTTCTGCTTTCCATCCTTCCCTTCTAAACCCGAAGGGCTAGTTTCTAAAGATGAATTCTTTTCATTTGTTTTGTTCTGTTTTCTATAAAAATCTAAAGATTAGGGTATCCCTGGTGGCACAGGAGTTAAAGTCTCAGTGCTATCAATTAGCCACTGAGACATGAGTTTGATCCCCAGCCAGGGAGTTGACCCACATGGTGCAGTAGACCTCTCCCATCTTCCCTTTTGCTCCCCTCAGCAGTGTATTTCAGTAGATTTACCTGTTCTGCTCCCCACTCTGTCTCTGTGTGAATCTTCTCACCCTCCACACCTCTGACCTACACCCCAGCTCTAGTATATGTAAATAAATAAAATTTTAAAAAATCTAGAGATTAAACTTATTTTCCTATTTCCTGAATAAAATTTAGACAATATTTATTGACTTTGTGATATGAAAGATGAATACTTTTTTTTAATGCAAACTCTATCCTCTCGAGTCTTAATATTTACTTTTGTTATTTTTGGTACTAATGGATACATTTAAACAATAAACATTTCTATTACCTGATTGATTAATTTTTGATGGTATCTCTTATGTCTCTACTTGTCAAATGAAAATATTGTCTTAGTCTATCTCTACATTTCTTACTGCCTCTCCCCACTATACTTTATGCCCATTTTCTGTCAGTTAGTTACACTTTTATTATGTCAGGTTGTCAATAGTTAGCTCACATAAAGAAACTATAAGCAGGTTCCAAGGATGTTGTTCTTAGTTGGCCAAATTGCTTAAATCTCTATAATCAGCACAGAATGACTGTGAAAAAACATGGGTGTGGAGGCAGGTAGTTATTAAGATTATTTGTGCTTTTCCCTAAGGTTAGTGCTGTTTGATGGAAAATCTCACTGTTGGTGTCATATTATTCTCTTTTTAGTATTCTACCAATTGCTTAAAATCATGCCACAATTTTGTTGACATCATAGCACTGATTGTTTTTCTTGTTATTATTTTTCCTTGTATGTCTGTTATTCCTGCATAATTTGCCTTTCATTCTTTTGCTTTATCCCCTCATTTGTTGTAGTAAACTCTCAAACAGTTCTCTAAAATAGTATACATAAGTAGTTTTTGAGCATTTCAGAAGTTGTCATTCCGTCTTTATAGATGATTGATATTTGAAGTTACAAAATTCAGGAATGAAAGAAACATTAAAAATATTATTTCCTTGTTTTTCAACAACTGTGCTATGAAGTCAGATGCTAGTTACTGACTTGGTTGATTCTTTTTAGAGTTTTTTTTGGGGTCTTCTTATCTTCTTTTTCTTCTTGATGACATGACATGTCTAGAGATGGATCTTTTATTTTCTTTGCACATGATATTTGGTAAATTTTCTCATTCTGAAGGTTTATGTCTTTTCGTTCTCATTATCTTATTTGTTAGTATTTTAAAAATGTTTTATTTCCTGAATTTATATTCTTTCCTCACCCAGGAATTCCTTTGTGTATTATTAGATGTCTTGTATCAGTCCTTTGTCTCTTATAACATCTTTACCAATGTGTGGTAAGCCGAATTCCAAGACGGCTGCCCAAGATTTCAACCCTTTTACATGTGTTACATAAATCCTTCCCCTTGAGTATGAGTGGCACAATGAATAGATGAAACAATCACCTCATTGATATTAGGTCACCCAATAATCTTGGCAAAGACACTAGGATAGTCACCTTTGGTGATTGCATTTAGAGTATATGGAACTTCTTCCTACTAGATTAGGGAGAGATTCTGACTTTGAAGAAGTGAGCTACCCTATTTTGAGAGAGCCATGTGGGTAGTATATAGAGGAAGAAATAGTCAATATGAAAATTGGGACATTAGTCCTTCAAACAAAAGGAATTGAATTCTGCTGAAAACCTGAATGAGTTTGGAAGTGGACCCTATACTCAGATGAGAATGCAGCCTAGTCAAAACTTTGATTTTAGACTTATGATATCCTGGTGAGAGAAACCACACATAAATTGATGGACTTCTTATCTGCAGGAACTATGAGATAACAAATGAGTCTTGTTTTAATCCATACATTGGTATAATTTGTTATATGGCAATGGGTAGCTAATACACTGTATTTTTGCTTTTCTAGCAGTGTTATTATATACTATGCACCAGTATTTTAAAGTTTATATTTATTAATAAAGCATTTAAAAATCTTGAAAAGCCCCTTCTGTTCTGTATTTTCCCTTTTTTGTAACATCCTTTAGGGATGTGATTCTTCAGTAATCACTCTGCACACTCTGGAGTTGTTTTAAAGTTCTCCCAGTATGCTTAATGATCTCTCCTTTTCGGAGGTCAGTTTGCTATTTCTCCTTCATGTGGTGAGGTCCCCTAATATGTCTGGTAATGTTTGGTTTTTAGGTCACATTTTCAAAAGAAGCAGGTTGCTAATGAGGGCTTCTCTTGCTATAGAAGTGCCTTTTCTAGTACTTCTTGATGAGCTCTTTAAAACCTCACTCTTGAGTGAAGATTCTGAAGGGGAATCCCATAGGGAGTTGGGGAAGCGCTGTGTTGATGGACTTGTGCCACTTTTAGAGAAAGGGTGCTGTGAAACCCTCTTGCTGTTGGAAATAATGTTGAATGAATGAGAAGAACTCAACTCTGGAACATTGGTGCTCATGCCTGCTCTTCTAAAAGGTTCAGTTTTTTTTTTAGAGATCAGCCTCTATTTGTAGCCTGGTTTAAATGATAGAGGCCTGCACTTTGCGTGAAGCCAGTGTACATTGGGAATGATGGGAGTGACTAGTTGTGCTATTGTCCCAAGCACAGACTTTAATTATGTTCCATTGTTTTTTCATTTATTTTCCTTTCCTTTCCTTTTTTGTGTTTCTAAATCCATTCTTCATTCGTCTTCCTTCCCTCCATTCTTTAACTTGAGTTTATTGCATGACTGAATCATTGACTGTCTCTGCATAGCTTTCTCTGGCTTTATTTTATTTTAATTTTCTTAGTCCATTCACTATCATTTACATTAAGACTCTAATATATGATTGGTATATATGTGTGTTTGTGTGTATATACATATAGGTAAGCTTATAAACTGTGTTTTCTAGGTAATCTTGTAAACTGTGTTTTCTAGGTGTTTATTACTAATTGACAATTATTACATTGTGCATAGATCTTATTTTCTTTTTCACTTAATACACTAGTTTGTAGCTATTAACATGTCTTTATATGTTTATTCATGCATGTATGTGAAAATATCCTCTTATAAAATTTAGACTCAGAGGTGTAGGCAGCAAGGATGTCATAGGGAGTTAAGATACTGCTTGAAATTGAGGCCACATAGTCTAAACAGAGCCTGAAGGTAGAACAATAGTAAATCCTGAAAACCCACTTTGAGCCCTGGACCCAGCCAACCTTAGAGAGATCTTACAAATAGCTTTTCAGTTATTTGAAATAATACATATGCTTTCTGCTTAAGACAATTTAGGTTAGAGTTCTGTCACGAATTCCTGGAGAACTGGCAATACATGTAACAAACCCAACATATAGAAACCAAATGTATTCCTGGCTTCAAATTACATACACCATGTGGTTGTCTTACCTCAGTAGCTAATTAAAAATGATAATCTCATATTTCCTACCTTTTCTATTATGGCTCATATTGTTCTTGGAAAAGATTAATGTATCCTTAATAAATTTAAAATTCTTTAAAAACATATTGTCAAACATGTATGTACATGCTTATGTTCCACAATCTTATTAAGGGGATAAAAGTGTTTCTTATGTGTGGGCTTCTTTGTAGTGTGTGGCAAAGTCTGAGGCTTTAAATTATAGACACAAAATATTTTTCTTCAAAATCTGGTGACTGCTCTAAACAAAATGACCATGTAACAATCTTTAAAGTCAAAGTTAATCTTTGATTTTATTTGTGTATATATCTCCAAGGAACATCTGTGATCTTTAGGAAGGAGAAGGTAGTGTTGCTTTAGTAAATGTCATTCTTTCCATCAAGTCAGTACTGAATTCATTTTCTGTGCAGAATGTCCTACATAAATTGAGGTTTTTTTTCTTTGAGAAAAAAGAGAAGTGTTTTTCACTTGCAATTTTTGGAATTTTACACTTTTGAATTTTTTAGTTCTGTGTTTCTCAATATACCTATCACGTCATTTCTATGTACATATGCATATACCCATGAGTATGTACAGATTTATAACTGTAGGTATATCCCTTTATAGATACTGTTTTCAGTTATTTAGGGATGGAATTACTTATGTAATGTTACTTATTTCTAATATATGATTTTTAAGTGTGCATACTTTGATGATGAAAAAGAATTTCAGTCTTTGTGTATGTACAGTATAGCATATTTATTATTATTATACATAATGGCAATTTATCCTTTACCCAATCATTTTTCTATTACTTTCCATTTTCTTGCATCTTAAATATCGTTGTCTTTCCTATTGTCACGTTAATATATTTCAGTTTATGTGCTCCGTTGTATATGGGTGTGATAGTCTGGATGAAACATGTTTTCTGAGACTTTTATAGCAAGATTTAGCCATTGTGATGACTTTGACTCTACAAACCCTAGTCCACATTCCTTCTGGCACAGCTCTAGGGAGGAGCAAGAGCATGGCGGTCCATAACACTCACTGGTCTTATCATTCCATGATTTTCTGTTTTTTTGTTTCTTTTTTCTGAATTATCCTTAGGACTCATTGTAGAATGACTTGATATTATATTGAAATGACTATCTGTGCTAAGTGTCAAAAATTGGCTAAAATAATATCATAACTTCCTTTGCAATAAAAAAAATAAAATAATAAAAAAGCTATGTTATTTTTGTGCTTATGCAACAATTATATTTGCAAAGCAGAAGAACATGCTAAATTTTTAATTTGTAGTGCTAAATGCTAAATACTGTATCAAATTGATTTAGGTTATTTTTGTTTTGGGATAAAGGATTATAGACTATCTTCTAAGTTGCTATTTTTTCTGATCACATGCAGAGTTGTACTATTATTGGGATTTCTTTTTCATTTCTTGAGGAAATTACAATTCAGAAAACATCACAGTGAGATGGGGACATACTAGATGGGGAGCAGGCTGACTAGGTCTTGTATCTAATTACTTGATTTTCTAACTTGCTGCTCTCAACGTGCTCTCAACATGAAAACGTTCTTTATAAGTGTCACATAGAACTTTCCAGAAGAGTATGTGTGTATGTGTGTATGTGGGGGAGACAGTGCTGTTGCTGCTCACCTCTGCTGGCAGCCCTGAAGCCCTTCACCACCATTTTATACATTCATGATTTTTTTCTCTTTCTTTTTAAATTCTATCTACCTGTCTGTCTGTCTGTCTGTCTGTCTATCTATCTATCTATCTATCTATCTATCTATCTATCTATCTATCTATCTATCTATCTATCTATCTTTTACAATATTTGCTTTCTTTTCTCAGGAGTAGTCCCCAAGGAATTTTCACCACCAATTTACTCATGCACCATCGCCATAGTCCTTTTTGCTCTTCTTGCCCTCATTTTGATTCCTTCCTTCCCCCTCCCTCATTCATGATTTTTAAAATGTTATTTTACCTACTGCTTCTCTTGCCACAAAGTACCTATTCCTCTTTTTCACCTAGCTGAAATCCTCACCATATTCGAGAACGTTTCAGTTGCTTTTCCCTATAAAAATATCTCTTTGACCTATTTAGGGTTCTCAGTTTCATTGAATCATCACAGTAAAAAAATAATCATTTTAGTACTAAGTTTTCCTAAATCATCACACATAGTTGATCGCATCTAAGTTCTGGAAGGATGTGGACATTACTCTCTACTTCTGCTACCCCTAGCAAAATGCTGAGCACATAGTATTTTCTTAATATAAACTGGTTTCTTAGAATTTTGAACAAATTTTATGAATATGTAAGACAATGAGGGATAAAAGAATTGTTAGTGAAGAGAAAATTTTGTGTTCTGAGGATATGCCAATGATTGGTGGCCTCTAGAAATGTTAGGGCTCTAAGTTTTAGCCCATTTTGATAACTGAATTTTAGAATTTATTTATAAAAGTTATAGTCTTATTTTATAAAAATAAAAATTACACTGACATTTTATAAAAACTAGATTTTACAAAAATAAAAATGAAAATTTTGCTAGCACAAAATAAAAATATTTCTTTAACTAATTTTTGTCAATTAAATTTCTTGAGCTTCTCATTTTGTTGTAGATAACGAAATCATGGACCTTGTTACATTTTATTTTACTTTTATTTTAATATGTTCTTCTAGGAAATAACTAAATGTTACGTCATTTGTCTTAGTTCATGTTTTAAGAAATGATGGATATAAGGTTAACCACTGTGAAACTTTGTTTATAGTGCTAATAGGTTTGAAAAGGTTATACCTGATTTTCAAACTTCATCAATTTAGGTGACCAGTAGGTCGTGAGCCTAAATCTAGTACGTCCTACTGTTGATATATAATTTCAGCATTTCCCTCCACAGTATATAGCATGTGTGTTTTATTGTTGCATCGTCTGGAATAATGCTGTGCTTTTTAATGAAGACTGTTGGAAGGTATGCTAATCCTTGCCATCTGCTAACACGAAGCAGTGCAGTGGAAGGCAAATGGCAGCTGAGTGTTGGAATTAGACAGACCTGGATGTGAATCCTAGCTCAGAGCTAACAGAGGTTACCACTTGGCCTCTGGTTCAGACTATTTAATTTGTGGGCTTTTGTTGGTTTTGGCCTCTGCTACTGTCAACAGGTGCACTCTGGCTCCTGGCAATCTCTTCAGGTATTTACCCTTCTGACTTTCTTTTCCTCATCACAACTCATGATTTAGTGCAACCATCACTAATGATGCTCATGATGCTTTTCACTCATGATGCTTTTCTAGGAACTTGAATTAAATGTGCTTAAGTCTTTGTCCCTGACTCTTTAAGTTTATAATCAGGTTAAAAAAATTACTGTGCAAAGGTTAGCAATGTGCTAAGGAAATTAAATTAAAGTATTTATATTAAAGTATTAATATGATATAAATATTAGTTCAGGCAGAAAAGAACATGACCCAGACTGAAATTTTCATGCTCTGCAAGTGTTTTATTTCCTTGCACATCCTTAAAAATTTAATTTCAGATCACAGTGGTGTTCCCAAGCATAATTTGAAATATGTGAAGTTATATTCATAATAGCTCACAGGCTGATGTATAAGAAAAATTGGTATGACCTCACACGTATGCTATTCTTAACCAATATAACAAATATTACATTTATGAAGCTTAATCAAAAAAATAGCTGGCAAGTTGGATAGAAAATTAAAGCAATAGTATCTAAGGAAGTGTTTCGATGCAACTAATCCGTGAATCTCATTAAGATCTCTGTTCTGATTAGAATGTTGGGGTTAAAGGTAGGCATTGAACACATTGCAGTTAGTTCACTGAAGACAAGCAAATGGAAAAGCTGGACGATCCTGTAAGATGTTCAGCCTTAAAACACAGTTAAAACAAACCTGAGGGATACTCCTGGGGAATGCTACCAGGCCTGCCTTTCTCAGCCTCCCTATACCTTCACAAGGTTTACATTAAGAATTCAGTAAAGAAAGGCTTGCAACACAGGAAATGATATAGAAAGATAAATATTTAGAAAATTGCAACTAAGATAACATAATATTTTATCAGCTTAATACATTTGGAAAGAGGCAAAAAAGTGATTGAAGATAGTCTTCCTGACATTTATTTTTATTTAGTTTATCCTGGTCTTATGCACAGGCTTTGGAAAAAATTCATTTTGACATGTTTAAGAGCACTAGGATATAAAATACTGACTGTAGCATTTACTGCTTGGACAAGTCAACAAACTATGGCACTTTTCACTGTTTCTCATTGCTTAAGTAAATTGTAGTATAGTTGATAAAATAATAACTCAGTATAAGTATATTTCTCTGAAGGATATATCATTTCAAGTTGAATACCTCTGCAACCATGCTTTTATTTTTATTGCTGTTTTGAAAATAGTATTTTTAGGGAAAAATAACAGAATACATGTTTCTCTTGTATAATTATACATACACACAGGCATGCATATACATATCATGTATGTCCTCTAAAGGTAATTTTTGTCTTTATGTTGTGGAGAACAACTGTTTTTAATCACACTTTAAGGTATTATTTACATACAAAAACTATATATACTTTGATGAGTTTAGATAAAGTTTGCAACCATGAAACCAGTGTATTCCATAAATATATCCTTCAGTTCTGAAAGTTTCCTATTGCCCTGTTCATACGTTGTTATTATCTTCAAAACTATTACTACTATTTTATTTTTTGTTAAGAGCATAGCATAAGGCCCACCCTCTCAAAAATTTGTATGTAACAGTGGTGTTTTTGATTGCAGAAACTCTGCTGTATGGTGGTTCTCTAGCACTTGTAAAATAGACTTTTGCTTCTATTTTATGTTTTTTAAAGGTTTATTTATTTATGCACACACGATCCGGGGTACAGACCAGAGGTATGGGAAGTGAGAGGATTCACCAGAGACAGAGTGGAGAGCAGAACAGGCAGATCAACTGAAATACACTGCTGAGGGGAGCAGTGGGTGAGGCAGGAGAGGTCTGCTGTGCCATGTGGGTCACCTGCCTGGCTGGGAATCGAACTCCTGTTGCAGTGGCTGAGAATGCTTCACAGGTGCAGTGGTTAATCCCTTGCACCACCAGGAAGGCAGAGGCCCCTTTTAACTCTTTATTTATACCTTCTGTCACTTTCCTCATAGGTGTCTATATTCCTTTATATATATATAGATATGCCACATTTTCTTTATTCATTCATCCATCAGTGGATATTTAGGTTGCTTCCAGGTATTGGCTATTATGAATAATATTGGATTTCTTTGAGAATATCTTTTTGAGACCTGGTCTCATTTCCTTTGAATACATACCCAGAAGTGGCATAGCTGGATCATATGGTTGTTCTATTTTTAATTTTCTGAGGAACCTCCAAATTATTTCCCTTGGTGACAGCCCCAGTTTACATTCTCATTAACAGTGTTCCCTTTCCCAATATCCTTGCCAAAACTTGTTTACTTCTTCTTCTTTTTTTTTATAATAACCATCCTAACTAGTATGTGGTAATATTTTGTGTAATCTTGATTTGCATTTTCTTGATGATTAGTCATGTTGAAATTTTTTGGTATACCTACTGGCCATTTGTTATCTTCTTTGCAGAAATGCTAATTTAGTTCATTAGCAAATTTTCAATTGGGTTATTTGTCCTTTTGCTATTAAGATGTTCCTTATATGATTTGGATATTTTGCCCTTTATCAGCTCCATGATATGCAAATATTTGTTCCATTTTATAGATTAACTTTTCATTTTATTGATTGTTTCCTTTGCCAAGCAGAAGTTTTTCAGTTTGATATAGTCCCACCTAAATATTTTTTCTCCAAGTGACCCATTAAACATATAAAAACTGTGGCAGACAGGTGCACTCTTTAGATTCTCCCTTGTATCCCCTTCCTTCTGCTGTTCGTGTCCTTATATAACTTTCTCCCCTTGGGTATGAGCAGGGCCCATGACTTGGTTTTAAAAAAGTGGAATATGACAAAGGTGCCTAGATGCTTACGTATAAGATTATATTATCCAACTCTGTGGAAGACAGTCTCTCATTTGCTTTGTTTGAAGAAGTCTACTGCAGTATTTTCAGCAGCCTTAAAAAAAGAGTACTGTCGTATAGAAATCAGAACAGTATCTGGTTGACAGCCATCAAGAAACTGAGATCCTTAGTCTTACTGCCTGAAAGGAACTGAATTCTGTTCACAGTCACATGAGTGTGTAATCAGGTCTTTGGAACTTCTGATGAGAACTCAGCCCTTGCTGATATATTTTTGGCAGAATTGCAAAGGATCCAGTTAAGCTATGATTGTATACCTATCTATTAGGAAGTGTGAGATGAAAAATTCATGTTTTTTAAGCTGCTGAACTTATGATGTAATGTTACTAATAAAAATAAACTAATCTTTTATTAGTTATCATTATATAGGTTTTGATACTTGAAAGTGGGTTATTAACTTGGTAGAATAGTAGTAGCCTTTTAAGTTGGCAAAAGATTCTATGATTAATTAGTGATTTATGAGCAGAGTTAGCAACCATCTGGAAAGATATATCCTCACCTTAACTGTAAGGAGTGAGCAAGCTTGCAATTACAGGAACCTTCCCCTTGGAGAGAAGCTAGTCATAAAATAAGATGGCACAAAGCAGAGCTGGTAGGTGAGATAAAATCATTGATAAAACAAATCCATGAATCTGGCTGCAGTTGTTTCATCTTTCAGATTGTAAATTACAAATGCACTTTATTTAAGTTAGTGTCAGCTATGCTTTTGTCGTGTGAAAATTAGGGTTAGGCTATCTAAAGTCAAACAAAAATAATCAAAAAGACAGAATGAAGCTCTGAGAATGTATAGGAGTTGACTACAAAGTATGGTACGATAATCAAATTTCATAATCTCTAAATTTCTGCCCAGTGAAATACAGTTGGGAAGAGAGTAATTATAACTGGGTTCAACATACAACTCCCTTTTCTGAGAGTAATGAGAAAACTTATGTTAAACAATTAGAGAAATTTCTGATATTATTTTAAATATCATCAAATTTTGAATAAGGAGAGCCCAAGTTATGAGTGGACTATGTACAAGATTGAGACTGCTGTACCTATAGTTTGGTCTTTCCCTTCCAATATTCTAAAGCTGGAAAACACAACTCTTTTATTATTTTCTTGTAATTATTATTGAAACATTGCATTATATCACTATGTGAGTTTCATCTTTAAGAATCAACTTGTGTGCATAATTGGAAATTACCATATATATGTATATATACCATATATACATATATATATATATATATGAAGTTCACTGCTAAAAGACCAAGTCAATCCTTCACCATACACTGTCTGTTTTTTCCTGTTTGAACCACCCTCCTTTCCCCTTCCCTTCAGGTAAATACTGATGAGTCTTATAATCCAGAGATTTGCTTACTTAATTTATTTGTTTGATTTTTTTTATATTCCATATGTAAGTGAAATCATAGAGTGCTTGTCTTTTTCATCTTGTCTTATTTCACTATGCATTATACCCTCTAGTACCGTACTTTTGTTGCAAGTGGCAAATTTCATCTTTTTTTAATAGCTGAATAGTATTCCATTATGTATGTTATGATATCCTTATATATTTGTCAGTCAATTGGCACTTAGGTAGTTTTCAACTTTTGGCTATTGTAAATAGTGCAACAAACATGGGTGCTTATATTTCATCAAATAATTGATTTTGCGGTTTTTGGGTAAATACCCACATGTGAGATATCTTGATCATGTGGACATTCTGTTTTTAACCATATGGCTTCTTTCTATAATGATGGAACCAATTAACATTCCCAGCAATAGTCTAGAGGATTCCATTCTATCCACATCCTCACCATCACATGTTTCCTTTCTTCTGAGTAAAAGCCATCTCAGAGGCATGAAGTGATATCTCATTGTTGTTTTGACCTGCACTTTCCTAATATTAGGTGAAGAAAAACATATTTTCATATGCCTGTTGGCCATCTGTATGTCTTCTTTGAAGAAGTGTCTATTCAGATCTTCTACCTAATTTCTTTGGTTGCCTCATTTGGTTTTGAATTTTATATATATATCTTTTTAATATGTTGGGTATTACCTCCCTGCTGGGTGGATGATGTGCAAATATCTTCTCCCATTCAAAAGAATGTCTTTTTGTCTCAATGTAAGTTTCTCTTGCTGTGCAAAAGCTTTTTAGTTTGATGCAGTCTTCTTTGTTCATTATTGCTTTTGTTTTCCATACAGTTGGAGTCACGCCCTCACATATATCTCCAAGGTCGATGCAAGGAGTTTATTGCTAATATTATCTTCTATGTATTTTATGGTTCTACACACAAGTCTTTCACCATGTTACACTAAATTTTGTGTGCTGTTAGTGGTGCAATTTCGTTCTTTTGCATGTGCCCGGAAGACCATCCTCTTTTCTCAGTTTTTCTTTACACATTTTTTGTCTTTCTTATCATTGAGTACCAGTTTCAATCATGTTCTAAGTGAATTATTCCTAAGTTGGATGGGAGGATAGAGAGTAAATTCTAAGAGATAAAATGACTTTTTCATGATGTGACTAAGAAGAGAAGAAGTGTGGAATTGGACAGGATGAAGAAGAGTCAGTAACTCAGACTTGCAAGGGGAAAACTGATATTTTAGTATTCTCCAATCAATCCTTATTAACTTCCTTGGAAATTTCTTTTACTTAAAATCATACCTAATTTTCAAGAACATTTTCCTCCCAGGAAATAGACAGATGACAGTCAGTGACAGACAATGCTACATGGTCATCAGAAACAGATTCAACTATGACATGGATAGGCCATTAACAAACACAACAGAAAGTATAAAAACCTGGGCCAGCTTTGCAGAACTAAGGTTTTTAGTTCTGAGACTGTAGCCTGTGTGTGGGTAGATAACAGATACTTGATGATTTCCTATGGGAAGATATTAATGAAAACCTTACCTTTATTGTGTTATAATAAAGGTCTTATGGTATTTAGTATATGATACTTTCTCCTTTTCCCCACTCCCAGCCCCTAGGAATAATTTAACTCTATTAGACTATTCCTGTTTATTGAAATAGGGAAGGGCTATAATATATTCATAGCATACAAAACTAACAAATTATGATATAAAAGTCAGTGAATGTTTATAATTCTAAAATAATAGTTTTATTTAAAAATCTTAGATGTATTGTTCAGAAAGAAATGATTAAAAGCATGCAATAACCCCTTTTAATCTAGTGTCTTTCACAAAACCCTAATTTACTGTCACGTTATTTCTAAGAAATATCACTCTTCAGTTTGCTTATTCTGTGAAAGATTTGCAATATCTTTTGTATTCAATATCATGCTGCCTTTTTATTCTAAAACTGTGGTCTCTTTTTTAACTTAATAAAGAAAATTAAAGGGAAAAAAAGCAAAAGGAAAGCCATTATCCTTGGTTAGAGTCAATACCATTATTGCGGTTCAAAGACGGGACGTAATCAGATGTTAGCTTACAGCCAAGGAGACCGTCTTATTTATAGTGGAGGAGAACAAAAGCCAAAGGCAGGGAATGCATTAGGACCTGAAAGAGGCACAAGGAGGGAAATAATTGGATGGTTCTTAGTAGTCGCTTTTTACTTTCACTTGACATATTCAAACTAGTGTACTTGTAAATTAGAGTAGATACATACATAGATGCATTACAGGCCATCAATCAATCAGTGCATTGATAAAGCATGTCAAGATTCCCTGTCTGATAAAGTATCACCCTGTTTATGCTATGCTAAATTTGAAGTTTTGGTTTACTCAAATTAGAATACGAATATTTCCAGCTTCCAAAAGTAATTTGATCTCATTACCATGTCCAATAATTTATAGCTCATTCTATAAATATTCATTGAGTGCATAATGTGTTCTATATGCTGAATATACAATAGTGAATAAAATGGAAAAAGTCAGTGGACTAGTTGAACCTAGATTGCAATGTCCCTGAATAATTTACTTTCCCCAAAGATTCACAGGTATTCCCCAAAATGTCTGGAACAGGGATTTTTTTTTTTCTCACTGCTTTCCACCTCTCTCTGTGGAACTGAAGTTAATCAAGGTCTTATGGGACTCAAAAGAAGCTTTTACCATAAGTTTAAAGAATGCCTATTGCCAGATCTAGCGTCGTTTTCAGCCATGTAAGTTCTTCACATTTAGTAATCAAATTTGGTCTTGTCCTACTAATATGTCTGGCCTTAATTTGTTACTTTGTCCAGCCCAGGGAAGATTTAGAGGGATGGGAAGGAATGTTCTTGACATAGGAGTATTTTCAAAATACAACCAAATTTTCAAGTTCTCAAATATTTAAGTCTCAACTAAGAATGTTCATGGTACTGTATGTCATTCTTTGCTTCAAAATCAATTAATTGTTCTTGCAACTGTTTTAAAATTAGCACTGCAAATTTTGAACACTTATTGCTCGGAATTGCTGAAGACAGATGTGGATTTTTTTAATCTAAATATTTTGTTAAAGTAAACAACCCAATCAAAAAATGGGCAGAAAAAAGTAAAAGACATTTCTCCATAGAGGACATGCAAATGGCCAGCAGGGACATGAAAAAATGCTCAACATCCCTCATAATCAGGGAAATGCAAATTAAAGCCACAACAAGATATCACCTTACACCAGTAAGAATGGCACATATCAAAAAAAAAAAAAAACAAACAAAAACCAACAACAAATGTTGGCGAGGATGTGGAGAAAAAGGAACTCTACACTGAGAACTACACTGCTGGTGGGAATGCAAATTAATCCAACCACTGTGGAAAGCTGTAAGAGGTTCCTCAGTCTACTGAAAATAGAGCTACTATATGACCCAGGAAACCCAAAAGACACAAAAACACCAATGCAAAAGAATACCTGTATTCCTATATTTATTGCATCACTATTTATAATTGGTAAGACCTGGAAACAACCCAAATGCCCAAAAGTAGTCTGTGGATCAAGAAGATGTGGTACAATTCACAATGGAATACGATTCAGCAATCAAAAAAGATAAACTAGAGTCATTTATAGAAACATGGATGGAGCTAGTAAAAATTATGCTCAGTGAAATAAGTCAGAAGGTAAGAGAAAAATATCTGGTGGCTTCACTTTTAGGAGGAATGTAAAATAAAAAAAGGGACTCAAGGAAAAGAGCAATTACAATAAAAACAAACAAACAGACAAAACAAACAAAAAACACAACAAGAACAAAAGGATAAAGACAAACCAAAGGAATCTTCTCGGGAGGAGGGAGGAGGGGCCAGGATGAAGGTAGAAAGAGCAAAAGGGACTGAGGTGATGGTGCAGAACACGGGTGAAATTGAGGTGACGGTGCATGGGTGAAATGGTGGTGGTGAAGTGGTGGACTACAGTTGATGTCAAATATATTTAATAAATTTAAGTTAAAAAAATTTAAAAAATCAAACAGTTAAACATAAAAAACAAATACTTTGTTATATATTTGTGTTATTGCTCTTTATTTTATCTTAGATCTCATTAATTCAATAATTCAATTAATTATTCAGGGACATTGCAGTCTAGGTTCAACTAGTCCACTGACTTTTTCCATTTTATTCACTATTGTATATTCAATCAAGACCAACATGTTTCAACTCTGTTTTCATAAAATGCACCTTTTTTTTTAACAAATGTAAATATATAATGTTATGCACCAAACAGGGAGAGCCAGTGCTACTTCTATATTATGGATAAGCAAATAGAGACTTTTGAGTATTTTGAGCAAGGTCATATGGCAAATAAGATAAATTGTTAAAATTTACATTAAGGCACTTTTTGAATAAAATTCCATACATAAGTCTTATACCCCCATTATGACAGGAATATACTTATATTCCTTGGGAGATTTCTGAACCTCTGAATATCCTTATTTGGTTGTTTGCAAATCTAAGACTATTGGAATTTTAGGCTGAACAAACCCTTAGGTAAAATTTACTGTATATATACTATATATAAATATATATAGTAAATTTATATCTATATATCTATATATAGATATATAAGATACATCTATATATAAGATATATATATAAGATATATATATATGATATATGTGAGATCTCATGAGAAAAATCTATAAAATCCATATAAAATCAATAACTAAATAAATGTAGAGATACTCCATTTTATGAAGAGAAAGACTAAATATTGTTATATTAACAAAGATGTTAGTATTTCCCAACTTGTTTTATAGATTTACTGCAATCTCAATCAACATTATAGCAAGTTATTTGTGGATAGAGAAGCAAAAGATCCAGAATAGCCAGCTCAATAATCAACAAGAAGAATAAAGTCAGAGGATTGACATTACTCCCTTTCAAGACTTAGTGTAAAGTTACAGCAATCAAGATAGTATGATATTGGCAAAATAATAAGTCATTAGATCAACAGAACAGAACATGGAGCCCAGAAATACATCTAAATAAGACTACAATGATTTCTGACAAAGAAACAGGGCAATATAATGGCAGAAAGATAGTCTTTCAGTAACTTGTTTGGGATAACTGGACATCCACATGCCAAGAAAAAAAAATGCAGACACAGTCTATTCCACTTCTGATGAAGGATCATAGATCCAAATGTAAAAGTGCATAAAAATAAACCACTTTGAGGAAAGCAGAGCACAAAGTCTAGACAATCTTGGAGTGAACAGTGACTTTTTAGATATAAGATCAAAGGTATCATGCATAGCACTTAATCAGTAAGTTGCACTCCTTCAAAATTTTAAAAGTTCTGCTCTGTGAAAAACAACATTTAGAGAATCAGTGTACTTTGAAGAACAAGGAAAAAATATTTGAAAAGACACATCTGATTAAGGACTATTATCCAGTATATACATAGAACTCTTAAAACTCGACAATAAGAAAACAATTCAATTAATGCATGGACATATACATATACATTTATATGTATATACATATACATTTAATCTATTATCCATTAATAGATACATTATAGATTTATCCGTTAGTTTATTGATGGACACTTAGGGTACTTCCATTTTTTGGTTATTGTGAATAATACTGTAATTAACATGGGGATACAGATATCTCTTTGCTATCAAGCTTTAGTTTCCTTTAGCTATAAAGCTGGAATTGGGAATCCTGGATCACATGGCAGTTTTATTTTTAATTTTGTGAGGGATCTTCATACTACTTTTCATGGTGGCTATACCAATTTAACATTCCTGCTAAGAGTTCAACCACTCGTCAAGTGAGACAAAATTTTTGTGCAAGTTGAAAGTCAGTTAATCTGTGACATAAATTGTGACTTTCAATGGAAATATACCTCAGAGGAAACTAGTAGCTTCTCAATGTTTGAGAACCAACAGAGTGTGAAGACACTAGTGTACTTACATTTTACCTCATTTTGTGGTCTGAGTGATCTATATGTGTGCACTGTGATATACATAGCTGAGAAGAGCAGACAAGGTCTCTCCAGAGAAGTTTGCTGAATGTCAAAGATCTACTGAACTTGACCTCATTACTTCTCAAACTGCTATGTATCACAAGGACTTTTCTTTTTCTTCAGTGATAGGATAGCTCTGACAAAAAGACTTTGAGTAAACTGCTCAACGTCATATACTAAGCAAGAGTAAAATTAGGGTTTGAGTACAGTTTCGTCTGATTGCAGTTATTCCAAGTTTACAAAGTTATAACTGATCTCACAAATTGAAGAAATATTAGTATTTAAAGGTCAGTCACAATAAAAATATGATATAATGGTTTTCACAAGTTATTTGACAAAAATATAAGGGAACAATTATTAGACTGCTTTAGTGAATCCTAGACTTCAGTTATGAGTCTTTTAATAAACTGCAACTTCCTGAGAAAATAGTTCATACATACCATCCTGGGTGCTTTTGAACAATTACATTTGAAAAAATAAAAAAAAGAATTAATTTACTAGATATAACTAAATTGGGGAAGAAAAAATGATTTTCTAAAATGAGAATTAGTAGATAAAACAGGGGTGAAGCGTCTTAAATAAAAGTTACATAATTTTTGAAGTTGATTTTCACACACAATGCCAAATGAAAGCTTCAAGATGGATGAGATTTGAGAACAAGGAAAGAACTTTCTTGAACTAAGAGACTAACTGTGGACATTATTGCTTGTGCTGCAGACAATTTCCATTTTAGTAAGTATAATAGCTACTACAATTATCAGTCGTAATATGTTTGGAAAACATTACAGAAGTGACTATGTCAAAGTGATTTGAGAGGGAATATTATGTCCAGGTTAAGTGCTACAAGTCAAGAGAAGTAGAGTCAGGGAAGCATATGATTAAACTTGGCTGAAGTGCTTTGACATAGCTAATCAAAAACGACAGTCTAATAGAGCCAGCTAAGTACTTCTCACCTATCCTTTCTCTGGGACTTTGGAGTATTTAAAATTTTTATCTATGTGACATGTAAACTCATGTCCATTGGAAGGTTAGTATCTATCATTTAACATAGTTTATAAATGAATTAACTGATTAGTTTCTGGAAAATTATTGATAGATGCACATGCTACGAAATGTGTATTTTTACACTCCTCATCTTTTGGAGGTAATAGAATAAAATTTACTTTGCAGATCAAAATTTCTAACTCAACACAAAATTTGTGTTGTATACCTTTGTAAGAATGAGAAAATTGTCAGGTTGTTTTTATGTATCATATTTCATTCCATGTTTTCTGTTTGGTTATTATAATCATTATTTACATCTCCAAATAGACTTGTTGAAAAATAACAGCATATTGTTAGAGCAAATGACAAAATATGATTCAGTTTTTTTTTCCTGTTAAACTGTGAGCCTCTCAAGGTCTTAGACAATGTCTTATTTACCTTTGTCTGGATCTCTTCCAGCACGATCTGTGGCACACAACAGTCATTCAATAATTTTTGCTGAAATGATCAGCAATATATGGACGTGTGTGAGTGAATGTGTGTGTTAGTCATAAATTTAGTGTGAGTGGAAATAAAGCCCAGTTTTTGGTGTCAGTTAACTAGATTGAGAACCTTGCATAAACCGAGGGTGTAGAAAGGGAACGTTAAAGGAAGAATGGGTTTTGGAGTTAGATAATTCTTAGGTTAAAAGTTTTCCTCTGTTGGCCCTCCCTGGTGGCGCAGTGAGTTAAGCAACACACTACGAAGCTAACCGCAGCCACTGCAGCACGAGTTCGATCCCTGCCGCCGGCTGGGGAGGTGACCCACATGGCACAGGCAGACCTCTCCTGCCTGGCCCGCTGCTCCCCTCAGCAGTGTGTTTCAGTCCATCTGCCTGTTCTGCCCCCTGCTCTGTCTAGTGGATTCTCTCACCTCCTCGCATCTCTGGCCTGTACCCCAGTGCTTGTATGCATAAATAAATCTTTAAAAAAAAAGTTTTCCTCTGTTATTTATTGGCTGTGAAATATTGGCCTAATTACTTTATCTTGGGTTTTTAGTTTTCTTATCTGTAAAATAGGATAAAATTAGATCAGTCTCGTAGAGTTGCTCGAATAATAAGAATATAACAACAAGGTATATAAAACAGAACTATACGTATCCTTTGGTTAATTATAGTTTTAAAAAAGGTGTTAAAACCCTTAAAAGGCTGGTAAATGATATTCTTTGACTTAAATGTTTGATATTAATCTTACAAAACTGGTGCAACTTAACTCCTTTTTTCCCTTATGCTCCCTAAAACCAATTTCACACTTCGTAAAATTCTCCCTAAACACAAAGGGATTTTTTTAAAAAAGGGCAATTAAAATTAATATTTGAATCATTTTCAGGGGTAGAAGGAGAAAAAAAACACAATACCGTTTAGAATGCAATTTCAAAAACAAAGAATCCAAAAAACTACCCTTAAACCTTTAATTTTTCTCTACTAGGATAACTGCTTCTGTCTTTTCTTTTTCTCCAACTACTCTACATTTGTCAGTTTCTCCAGACAAGCTTATTTCATCTTACCTTCTCACCCACCAAATAAATATGTTTCATAACCATGCCAATTCAGCAGAATGCAGAAGGTAAAACAAACAAAATTAATTAGACCATCTTCTGCTCCTCAAAAGAACTTTCAGGCAATGGTAGTGGTTAAATTAGGGGGAGAGAAGAATCTTTTTGTGCAACTAGTTGCTGAAGGTAAATACATGGATGGCAAAGAGTGGGAGTGTGTCCCAGAACCACTTCTCTATGCCCTTCATGTAAGCACACAACTTGTGGAACTCTACACAGTGGCTCTGCTTTTCATAAGAACACTTGGGTGACAGCTGTGCCCAGGGACATACTCTCAAATGCGATATTTCCTGGCCTTTGTTGTAGCAGGATGAGCGTGCAAGTCAATGTGGGAAATCTTGATCAGAGAAAGATTAGCGGGAAAGGAGGATATCAATTTTTACTGTTACATAATTTACTGGCCAGACCTTGAAGAGAGATGTGAATCTAATAGGGATCTAGCTAGGGAAGGTATCAAAAAAGAGGAGAAAAAACTAGAACTGTGAATAGTTTGCTTCTGTTGGTATCATGAATGAGGAAAGCCTACACTAGAGTAGGAAGTGTACCCGGCTGAGTGAGATTTGGGGCAATCCTGTGCCAGGAACACTTCACTTAGAGCAACACAACACCTGCTTAACTATAACTATATAACACCATGAAAATGAGAAAATATATATACTAGTGAAACCAAAGTTAGAAATTGGGCCTGAATGAGTCCAGTGAATTGTACCTTTGAGGAAGATCTGGGGAAGAGTGTGGGAAAAGTTCATACCTCAAAGAGATTAGGTAAAAGAAGGGTCAAGGAAGGGAGATCCAGAGATGGGCAGTTCTCTAAAGAAGGATTTGCTGACTTAGGCATACAAGATTTAATCTTAAACTTATTATCTGAAGAGAATTTCTGGCTCATGCAGACCTGGCCAAATCAGGGGAGGTAAAAACTAGTGGAGCTTTGATTGTTGGCTTTGTCAATTTTGCTGCATTCAGGAAAGCCCCAGAAATCCAAGGGTAAGAAAAAGCAAGGGCGTCTTACATCCTGTGAAGCGTGGCCTGGGTTCATGACAGTCTAGACATCCTCTGCATGACTTTACTCCCTGGTTCCCACCACTTGTGAGTGATGGGATGATGAGGCGTGCAGGTGGGCAGGGACGTAATTACAGGGAGTTAACTACTGGGGCATTGAATAGGGCTTCCTGTGTGACCAGGTCACAGCACAGCTACAGAAATACATTACAAAATACTTGCAACTTGCTCTGAGTAAGTGGGGAAACACTACATGTTGAAACAGATGTACTCCAATATGTCAGTGGTTTTTCATAAGAAAAATTTATTTTGACCTATATCAAGTCCACTTGGAGTATGTGGGTAGTGGGAGGTGTTAGGGGATGAAGAAGCTAACAATGATCTCTGGGTATCCTGGGTTCAGATTTTGGCTTGAAGTAGACTAATTCTGTAGCCCTGATTACCATGTATATGCTTGTATTGTTTAACCTGTAAATTAATGATTTTATATTATAGTGTTAGGATAAAATAAATGAAATAGCAAAGGGGTAATGATAGTACCTAGTTCACAGAAATGTGAACATTATATGAGATAATTAATGAAAAGGACTTAACACTGTCACTGACACATAATCAACACTCAAAACGTGTTAGCTATCATAATTTCTATTAGAACACATAATTTCTTAAACCTTTTTCTCTGATGCCAACATTTTTGTGTTTTGTTATCTCTTACCTCTGACTGTAGATTAGATTTTCTCTGTCTTAAACTAAAATGTCTGGGAATAGATTTTGAGCAACTTCAACATTTTGCGTACTGCTCTGACAGTCCTTTGTGTTCTTACTTCCCTAATCAGTGAACACAGTGTGAATATTCTCTTAGGGAAAATAGTGAAAGCAAGGCTAATTAACAATACAATTACTTAACACTTCACCTCTTCTTTCTAAAAGACTGGCATCCTCTTCTTTGCTATAATTTCCTTTTCTCTTGATATTTATCATATTTCACTTGTGGGTGCATGTTTAAGGATAAGGATAAAGTTATATTCAATTTAATTGGGCAAATATTGACTAAGACCTACTACGTGTCAAGTAACATTCTAAAAATACCTCAGGGAACAAGACAGATTTCTTTGTGGAATGAATATTCTAGAAAGAGGTACCAATAATTATATTATAATATATAAGTAAATTACCTAATATGCCAGGAGATAATGTATGTAAAGAAATAAAGCAAAAGTAGGATAAGGTAAAGTGAATGGGCAATAAGATATGGGAGTTGGTTGTGATTTTATATATGTATGGTTGAAGTTGGGTAACACTGATAGGTGATTGAATGGAGATTTAAAGAAGTTAAAATTCACAGAGGGAAGGGAAGGAAGAAGGTTCTTGACAGATATAACAGTTTGTGCAAAGGCCCTGAGTAGACCCATGCACAGAATAATTTTTAAGGTTATTCTAAGGGTTTAAGAACAAAGTAATTGACACCCTCGTGGGCGACCTGGAGAAGTGCTGTGCAGTATCTGCTTCACAAAGATCTTGCTGCTCAGTGTAGAGAATGGTCAGCAGACAGACTCCAGCTGGGCACTCCTTTCAGGACTGGCTGCGGTAACAGCATTGCCGCATCCAACATCACATTCCTTTCAGGGCTGACTATATCCAACAACCGAATGGTATAAAGGCCCATCCAGTGTGGCTCAGTGAGAGATGTGATTGATGATGGATTCCCTGACAGTGGCTGCGGCTTTGTTTGGCTTGAATAGCAGTTTTCTTTTCTCTCTGTTCAATCTACCTCCTCCCTTTCCTTTCATAGTTTTTGATTTAACAGAATACCTGATCCTTGATAATACTGAATTCATGTTGCTATAATGTGTGGTAACATGAATCAACACTAAAATTTTGTAAATTTTAAGAGGGGGAATTGCATGGTGGGAAGATCATAGGCTTTGAATTACGACTCTCCTCATTAACTATGTGCTCTATGACAAGTTTCTAAGTCTTTAATCTTTAATTGCCTCTCATTTGGAAAATTGGGATAATAATTTTAACTTCCTTGATTTTTGTGTAAGTAAATTATGTAATAGATATATAAAGTTCTCTGAGTATCTTACACAGAAATAGTCATTATAGTTATTTATGTCCTCTTCACATGCTATTTAGTAGCATGTGTGATTAATTTTGAATGTTTTAAAATGTATAACATACGTGACAGAAAAGTGCTCAACTCCATAAATACATTTCACAAGGTGAACATATCCACATAGCCACATTCCATGCCAAGAAATATAAGATTATACTCAGACATCAAAAGCCATCGTTGGTTTCCTTCTATTTACTGACTCAATAAAGGTAACACTAGAGGTTTTCTATTTTTGACTTACATAGAAGTGGAACTAAATGATATGCATTCATTTGTCTGCCTTCTTTTGCTCACATTGTGTTTATAACATTCATGTATATTATTAGGTATATTTACAGTACATTGATTTTAATTACTGTATAGTGTTCCACTGTGGGACTTCTTCATAGTGAATGTGCTTTCTATAGTCAAGGAACATTTGGAGCTATTGCATTTGTTGTTGTGATAAAGGGTCTTATACTCATCTTTTTTTGAGAACAAATGTTTTCCTTCCTCTGGGGTATTTCCAAGAAGTGAAATCACTGAAATCATAAGATATGTGTTTAATTATATAGGCACCAATAGTTTTCTAAAGTAATTGTACAAATTTGTATGACTAAATGAAGTATATTAGAGTTTTGCTTGCTTTGTGTTCTTGCTGATACTGGATAGTTTTTTTTTTTTAATCTCTTTTCATGTGAATGTACAGTTGTCATAATGTGGTTTAATTTGCATTCTCTGAAGACTAATAAATTAGGCAACATTAATATACTTATGACTTCTTATAACTTTTAAAATAAAGTTTGTATTCATTTTTTTCTTGCTATCCTTTTATTAATGTGTTTAGAAGTTATTACATGTTTGGATATAAGTCCTCTGATTAAAACATGGATTAGAAGTACCTTTTCCAAATTCATGATTTGCCTTATTTATTTCTTAATGTTGTCTTGTAGAATGTAAGACATGGTACCATTTAACATCTTTGTTAAGTGATTTTTATGCCTCTGTATCTTTTTTAAGAAATCCATACTTATGCTAATGTTCTAAACAATTTTTTTGGATTTTCTTTCATATACTTGAATATTTTTCTTCCATCTATAATCCATCTGGAATTGGTATAATATTAAGTAAGGGTCAAAACACTTTAAAAAGTATGTGCAGCCAACAGATCCATTTAATGAAATATATTCCTTTTTCTACTGTACTGCAATACCACCTTTGCAATCATACTTTGTGAAAGTATGCTTTTTGACTCATCTATTCCAGTTTTTCATTTATCTATCGTTGTGCTGATACCACATTATACTAACTAATTATAATGGATATTATAAGTTTTCTTTTTTCAAAAGGTTGCCTTGGCCTGTCCCTCTACATCTCCATATAAATTAAAAACATAAATGAAAAACCAAAACAAATTCTGCCAGGATTTATGGAGGATTTTGGAGAATGCTTGGATTTCTAAAATATTGAGTATTCCAATCCATAAACATAACCTACCCTTTTAGATATTTAGTCTTTTACTTTCATTTAATAATTCTGTATACTTTTCTGTATAGCTGTCTTGCACTCTGCATTTGATTTATATTTGGATATTTGATATTTATGAAATACTTAATAACTATATAAAATTCCATGTCCT
Organism: Galemys pyrenaicus; assembly: GCA_019455555.1. NCBI lineage: Eukaryota > Metazoa > Chordata > Mammalia > Eulipotyphla > Talpidae > Galemys > Galemys pyrenaicus. The sequence goes on along the minus strand of JAGFMF010011668.1, from coordinate 14,493,305 downwards.
ATTTCTTTACTGATGACTAAGAAAACACAACTAATTTTTACATATTAATTTTATGTCAGTGTCCTGTCATAATTCCATATTAAGTCAAATAAACTTCCTGTATATTCATTTTGATATTCTAGATACACAATTCTATCTTCTGCAAATAAAGAAAGTTCTCTTCCTTTCCAATTCAAATCCCTTTTTAATGATTGTTCTCCTTTTCTTATTTTATTTTACTAGCAAATACACAGTGAATTTAAGTGGCATTCTTAATTTAAATGAGCAGCTTTAACTCATTCCTAGTCTAACAAAGAAGAGATTAAGTATTTCACTATTAATAATGATGCTGTGGGATTTTTGGTGGGTAATTATCAGATGAAGAAAGTTCTATTTCTATTTTACTAAGAGCTTTGACCATAAAACTGAATTCAAATCAATGCACTTTCTACACATGTATTTTAATCTTCTTTATTCTATGATGAGTTAGAGCACATTGATTTTTAAATGTCACACCACTCTTGTTTTTCTAAAACAATTTGCATTTGTTCATATGTATCACATTTTTATATGGTCTTACATTGACTAATTTTTTTATATTTATTTATTTATAGAAAAATGTGACCTTTCTTTGACTTAAAATGTTCTCTTCAAATTTTGGTATACAGATTTTATTTCTCTCATTTATCCATATCTTCTGCTTCCTTGACCTCTGAAGTTATTTCTTTTTTTTTTTTTAGCTTGTTTCAATATTGGCCAGTGAATGTATTTGCTTCCACAGCATGAGTTTTCTATTTTTTCTTGAGATAATATTGGTTACATTATTGTGTCAGTACTCCCTCTGGTTTCACCAGTATGGTGTACTTGCACCCAAGTCACCCATAGTCCACCGTCACAGTACATTGTGATCCTTCCCTCTTTGTTCTCTTCTCTTCCACACCTCCTCTGAATGCTTCAGTTCTGTAAGTCAACTTTTATATGTTAGTTCTTTAAAAAATTTATTTATTTATGCATACAAGCACTGGGGTACAGGCCAGAGCTGTGGGGGGGTGAGAGGATTCACCACAGACAGAGCTGGGAGCAGAACAGCTAGATCAACGGAAGCACACTGCTGAGGGGAGCAGCGGGCACAGCAGGAGAGGTCTGCCGCGCCATGTGGGTCCCCTCCCAGGCCTGCAGCAGTGGCTGCGGTTTGCTTCATAGTGCATTGCTTAACCCACTGCGCCAGCAGGGAGGCCCAATATGTTAGTTTTCAAGCTTGTCTTTAATCTGATTTTTAGTTTGGCTTCTCTAGACTCATGTAAATGATGCCACCTGGTATTTATTTTCCTCCTTATTTATTTCACTGAACATTATTCCTTTCAATTCCTTCTGTGTTGCCATAAATGGCAATGGTTTATTATTATTATTTTTTAATCACTGAGTATTATTTAATTGTACACCTATACCACATCTTCTTGATCCAGTCATCTGTTTTTGCACCTGTATTTTTTCTATAGTTTGGCTACTGGAAATAGTGCTGCAATAAATATGGCAGTGCAAGTTTACTTTTTATTAGTGGTTTTAAACTTTTTTAGGTAGATGCTTAGGAGTGGGGTTACTGGGCCTTATGGCAGATCTATTTTTACTCTTTCAAGACACCTCCATTCTGGTTTCCATATGTGTTAAATCAATCTGCATTCCCACTACCATTGGGAGCACTTCATTTTCTTTACATTCTCACCAACACTTGTTTTTTTTTTGGTCTTTTCTATAAAGGCCTTTTTAGGTCTTTTCAAAAAAACTTCTGCACAGGAAAAGATGCTATAATTAAAGTAAAAAGACTCCCTATTGAATAGGAGAAAATATTTTCACGTTATATATCGGACAAGGGACTGATATTGGAGATCTAGAAAGAGTTCATATACTCAACAAGAGGAAAACACATAACCCATCAAAAAATGTGCAGAAGAATCAAATAGGCACTTCTCCAAAGAAGACATAAAGACAGCAAACAGGCACATGAAAAAGTGTTCATCATTAGTTGTAATAAAGGAAATTCAAATCAGAACTACAATGAGCTATCATAATATGACTTTTCTTATGGGTAATTATGTTATAATGTTCTTTAACATGTCAGTGCTCTGTGTCACTTAAAAATAAGATTTGGTAATCTTTGTGAAGAGATCTGAGTCTTAAATGTTCTATTATTGACAACTCAACAAATGATATCCAGTTCAAGCTACTGAGCACCCATCTTTCAAGGCACTACTAAGAACTTATGAGACTAAAGAGGCATAGAGAATGATACTTTGTAGGGATTATAATCAAATTATTGAGAGGAAACAGAATATATAAATTGTAGAATGATAATGTGTTATATTGTATGGTAGAGACTATAAAGGTAGTTGTTTAGAGCAAAAAATTCATGTGGTCTATGATAATAAAGCCACAATTACCATACTGAAGAAAGAAAAAATTCTTACATATTATTTGGCAATATAACATATGTAGAACTGTACTGAAAATAAATTGTCCCTTTTTCAATCCAGAATAAATCTCTTATTATCACACTAGAACAGATCCCAATGACAGGGTCTTCAACATTCTAATGTATGTTTCTGATTTTTCGACTTCTAATATTGATGTTGAATTTAAATCCATATGGAGGCCTTAAACTTCTCTCATTCTATCTCTTTTTCCATGTATGTCACTAGCTCTTTGTCTTTATGTGTCTGCTTTTTCAGAACTGGAATGTGATTAAATTAATTGGTTTAAAAATACACTGTGTGTCATGCTGTGAATATTGGGTTTAAATACAATTGCAGTAGGTTGCACTAATTAATTAATTGGGTTTTATTTTACAAGCTTAGAGTTAAGGGTGCTTGAACATAATATGTAAATTTATGCAGAATGTGCAAATCAGTATTTTGATTCAAGCATCCTGTCACACAAAGAAAAAGAAAGAATGTGGAAAGTATAATGTAGGCTGGACCTGTTTATCCTATGGGTGAATTATCACTCAAGCAAATCTATATGGGATCAGAATTGGGTGGGGACATCGTGTAGGAAAGATGGACTTAGACACCTAGACTTTAGAAAATTTAAAGTTAATTTGTTTCAAAATTCATATGGCTCAAAATGATTAAAGATATAAGAAAAGGTATTGATTAAAATGAAAGCTTTTCTGAGCTGGCTTTCAATAACCTGTTTATATTTTAACTGATGGCTCCTTTTTATTACTCTGTCCTGGGGTTAACCTCACTTGTATCCACTTACTCAGCCAGCATTTAATAAGCTGCCATAATGTTCCGGGTACATATATGGTAAGGTTGGAGATAGTTAGATTAACAGAATACAGTCCTTCTTGATTGTCTCATAACTTGGGAGGTATACATGTGCAAATAATTAATATAATGCACCATGATAATAATGCTAATGAAACCCAGGGTTGCTAGCTGTTCTAGTTTACAGTGATGTTCTCTCCATTCTAAGAAATGCTACCAATAATCTAATGTGGGATCTTTATTGGATAAACAAGAATTCATTCAGTGACAAATAACAGAAAGCTCTACTACAGTAGTTTAAACAAATAATAGTTTTTTTCACAACATTAAAATCCTAAAGTAGTGGTCACTAGCATGAGTTTAACAGCTCAATAACTAGTTAGTTCGACAGTTAGTCAGTGCTTAAGTTACTAAGAGTTTTTTGGCTTTTGTTTTCATGATCCAAGATGGCTGCTCAGCCTCAGCCATCAATTTTGCATCAAGGTAGAAAGAATGAAAAAAGGAGAAGGGGGAAAATAATGTTTTATTCAATAAGTTTGCATTTTTATTGAGGAATGAAAGCCCCTCTCTTGACTTAATGCCATATCACAAGTCTTTTTAAGATCCAGGGCCCATGATCAAATTTAAAGCAACTATAGCCAAAAGCAATGCTTGTACAGTCACTGACTCTCAGGTCATGATTTGTAACTTTGAAGACGTAGTTCAACTTTCAGATCAAGATAATCCCTCCGTACCGGCTATCTGAACTTTTTAAAATATCAGTGAAAAAATGAGTAATATAGAGAAGTGGCTGTGTTTGTCACAACTTTCCCTCTCAAAAATATTGACAGGTGTAGCTTACTACCTCACAGCAGCATTTCTTAAGATCATTTTCCTCATTTCTCCTGTTTTACTACCTCCACAGGCTCACACAGAAGCTCCCAGCCTTTCTCTTTACCTCACTCTTATATTCCCACCCAAACCTAACTCAGTTTTTTTTTTGCCAAAACTCAGCCCTGCTCTCTCTTGGAAGTTGCCTTAAATCCCCCCTTCTTTTACCCACACTGCTATACTGATACCTTCTATTCATATCATCTTTTTATTCCACCAAATAATTCTCTGTCACCTCCTTTTCAGAAACTTCTTTTTGATGTTCCTAATTGAGTAGGGAACGTTTGCAAAAAAGGATCAGTCCCCTATTTTCTGACAGCCTTTCTACAGATATTCAAACTATTAATTTAAATTATGCACTAGGAAGTTTGGAGATAATCCAAAACTAGTCAGTGCCTTCTTCCTTAGAAAGGTAGAAGACCAAGAAAAGGGAGAGAAAAAACAAGGGACATTACATATGTGTACTTTTTTTTGGTTACATGATAAATTTTCAACAGATATTTAAATGAATATTAGTTGGTCAATTAGCAAAGAGAATTAAATGGTACATTGAGAGAATGGGTGACTGACACTTTGGAATTAAATATGGAATGGATCAAGAGTCAATGGATGTTACTGGAGGAAGAAGTACGATTCAGTGAAGACAGCCGCAAAATTTTGGGTTAAAATATGGTTAAAATAATTTGCACATTATTTGCCTCTCAGATATTATTTTTACATTAGTCTTTAATTTTAATCATTGAATATTTCTAACTTTGGCTTTTGATTAAACTAACTTTATAAAACGTTTCTCCATAAAGAGTAGATTTCATAAAGCCTTGCCTACTCATTTTACCTCTTAATATCACTTTTTAGTTTTTAACAAGAGTATTGTGAGCAAAGGCAGGATAAATGCAAATTGTGTCTAGTTTCCTATACCACAAATTTTGAGATATCCCCCTTCTTAATTATAAAGTAGATGCATTTAATTTTAATTGATGTCTTCATGGCCACAAATTTTATAACCACTCTAGTAAAGGTACTATAAAAAAAAAAGCCTACCTATACTGGACAATAAAAAATGGGTGTATTAAAAAAATCCTAATGTTTGATTCATTTATATGAATTTCCAAGCAATATTTTTTTATTAAAGCAACTTTGCATTATAACATTATATGTTTCAGGTTTGCTCCACTGAAAAATCAGCATGTGTAATACTACATTAATTTTAATATTTAAAGTCCAAATCTATCCTTCATATAAATTGTGCTTTGTCCTGTTTTATCCATCTTTCACCCTTCTCTTCTGGTAAGCACTCATTAATCTTGTAGTTAGAAAGTTTGTTGTTGTTTTATTCATTTTATCTATTTTCTTTATAAAATACATTTGACTAAAATACATTTGACTAAAGATGTTTGCCTTTCTTATATGTCTTATTTCCTTAGGCATAATACCCTGTAGACCCATTCAAGTTCTTGCAAATGCCAGGATTTCATATTTTTTTAATAGCTGAATATTGATGTTATTCTGAACTCTTTGACTTAGTATAATCAGAATCTCTCTTCAGTTTGACACGTTAACAATACCAGAAAACTGTAACAAGTATTTAATTAATTTATTCATGCATTAAACCAGCAACATATATGTTGAAGAGTTCTAATATATATATTGAATTTCTTGGACTCAATGTAGTGAGAACAGAAGGTATTTTTTCCCTCCATGGTCATTTTCAATCTCTGTAGGCCAGAGATTCCCTACCTCATGAATGAAATGTCAGGGAGATCACATATATTTTTAGTCACTCTGAGATTAAAAGTTAAAAAAAAAAACCCTCTGATTATATTTAGAATGAAGAATAGCATCTTTTCTAATAATGTGTTTGGTTCAGTGTCATAATTCAACCTTGGACATATTAACTAATATGATTTTCTCTCTTGCCTCAGCTTATTACTACTTCAGCTTTATAAATCTATGATGTGTGTTTCTGGTTCCCCAAAATAAAATGTTGGGGGGAAGGGAGCAGAGGAAAGGTATGTTATGGCTTTGGGATTTCTTTTGCCTTTATGTCTTTTTGAAGTTTTATTTAGGGAGTGACTCCAGTTGAAAGTCCATGCTATGTGATGCTTTTGGTGTGCTGCTAAGATATCTCACCTCAGTTTTCCTCTGTCAAACTATCTGTGCAGGTATTCATGGCCTTTCAAGATTTCATTCAGTTTTTGAAAGAAACCTTGTATACTTCTTTATTCTTCTGTCTATAGTAATGCAATCTGACCCTAGCATAGCCCTCTAATTCTTTCCTGTTTGACCAGATAGGTGATGCTGACTGATACTGGCTCATCTGTTTTGTAATGATCAGGCCTGTATCAGGTCCTAGCAACCTCTCAAGTTGCTCCAGAGGTCACATAACTATGGTTTTCTTGAGGTGGCTCCCTTAAAACTCAAATCAGTTTTCTTGAGGTGAAGCATTTTCATCACTATCCCACAGTCCTCACTCCATAATATTTCTTTCTCTCATCAGTGACCGGGGATCACTGATGTGTTGGTGGACTGCTGCGTGTGTGCGAGCTGGCACTGCCACTTGGAACATTTCCCCTCTTGTCACTTTCTTTTTTGGTGTAAGGCTACCGAGTCCCACAAAAGTCTGAATAGGGTGAGTCGTACTTTGACATCTATTTATTTATTTCTCTATACTAGGCTCTATATCTGATATCAGAGGTGCATATTGAATAAGTCTCAACTTCTGTTTGTAACTTTGCATTTTGATGTTTAAGTCAAAACATAGTAGATGTTTAAGTCAAAACATCTAAACATAGTAGAAATGCAAGCCATAAATGTGGAGTTATGGGTATTGGATAGTTCTTCAGTGACATACCGTATCTTCTTGGCTTCTTATTCTATCCATTACATCATCAAGCAGCTCCAGGGAAGCTTTGACCAGCTGTATGCAAGGGTATGGAACTAATTCTCAGTTCTTGCCTCTCCTCTCACTTTGACACTTGTACTACTTAATAAACAGTGTCACTCTCATGTGTCCAGAGTCTCATTCTGCATTGCTCTGGGGTGGTAACCTCCTGTATATCAAACAGGGAGACAAATCAAATTGTTGATGTTAAGAAAGTGAGAGTGCTTAATGAAAGACTTGGTAACAAATAATTTACAAGATCAGTGGTTCCAATTTCTTTCAACAAAATGTAAAGAAGAATGTAACGGTAGACATTTGACTAGTACTTTTGATTTTGATAAGGCATGATTTTTTTTTTTTACAGAATACTTGGAGGTAATTTAAATAATTGATGAGTGTTAATACTGGAAAATAGAAAGACTTTTATTCCCAGCCACTTATTTATTGGAATAAGGCTGCTGAATGTTTAACTTCCACATACGGTAAAAAAATAGAATTGATGCAACACTGCATTACGGTCTAGCAATAATTAATAGGTATTCACGGATACCTGAACTAACTGTAAAATTTTATGTATTTTATTCAATTATGGATTTTATAATATTTTACATTGTACATGTTCTAATTACTAATCAAAATAACAAATACATTTTCTGTATGTTGATTTCACCATGTCTATGCCAATTATAAATATATTAATTTAATTAAAATGTTTAATGTTATGGTCTGGCAAATGGAAATTTAAGGATGAATGATCAGTTACTTCATGCATAAAAATATAGTACATGAAGATAAAATTCTTCAAGTGAAATGAATGGAAATGTGAGTTCAAGGAGAAAAAGGAATGATGTAAAAGTGTCTGATCATGTATTTTTTAAATGGATATTAGAGTGTATCAGATTGGTAAGGTAATTTGCCATTGGGCATATTTAAATGAATGAGGTAATAGTTTTCTTTAAATAAGTCAACATTTATAGTATGTCAGAAATTATATCTTTTGCACTGAAAGTTTTAGATGTCAACTTAAAAATGGAGAGGGCTGTATACTTTTTAAAAAAATGTTTGGATTTATGTGAGCAAAGTGTTTGGAGGGGCTGTTCTAAAAATGCATTTCCCACCTTGTTTTTAGTTTCCCACCTTGTTTTTAGTTAGATTATTTTCAAAAATTAAAAAATGTTATTTCTAGAAACGCCCATATTTATTTTTTGCATATGATTTAGAAAATATCTAAATATCTAAACATTTTTGTACTGAGAGGCAAAAGAGGAAGAATGCTGATAAAGCTGGAGGTAAATAAGTCCCCCACAGTCCACCTCTTGGAGATAACAGAGGCATGAAGGGGGCAAGAGAAGGAGAGGGGTTGGAGTCTGATGAATCAAATTTATTATTTGATGCTTTTATTTTATCATTTGACCCAACTCATTTATTTATTATTGCCCTTTTCAGTAATTTGTCATTCCACAACCTTAAGTTTTATTTCCGAAAATAAATGCTTTGCTTTTTGACAGCTTGATTGTTGTATTATATTCTTTTTGCTTTTTTTTAAAGCAGCAACTATAATCTCTGAAACACTACTGCATTAACATTTTTAAAAAATGTTAAAGACAGAGTTGTGGGTCCCCTCCCTGGCGGCAGCAGGGATTGAACTCGTGCTGCAGTCGCTGCAGGTTGCCTCATAGTGCGCTGCTCAACTCACTGGGCCACCAGGGAGGCCCTGCATTAACATTTTTATTTATTTCATCCCTCATCATTTCACTAATAACACTGAAGTTGAAGGTTGATTGAGGGGGTAAAGGAGATGACAGAGTAAAAAATAATATCCTGATCTTGAACAAAGTTGTGGATAACGATGTACTATTAAAAAGAGAGAGGCATAGGATGGAGTGTTCATTTGGATATATTGAATTTGAGGTGAGCTGCATGAGGTCAGGGCTGCTTTTGGCTTCTAGAGATTTATTAGTACATTGAAAAACATTCTCCATCTAGGTCAGTTACTTCTGGGTTAGCAACTTACACCTTTATATGAAGAAAACACTGCTTCAGGTACATACAGCCTTATACTGAGGCCCACATTTAGCAAGAAGAGGCTGTCCTCTCCATGCCTACTTCCACCCTCATTTAGGGTCTTTTTGCAATGCACAGAGTGGATAGCTGTGATTGCACCTCTGCTTGAAATAGGTAATTGATAGCTATCCCTCATTTATCCATATATATTTGCTCTTGGAAAACCAAGTAGCAAAAAATATATTTACTTTACACTAGCAACTTGTATTATAAGCTAGATGGGATCCTTTGAATGAGATTCCTATTGAATTCATGTTAACTTTTATATTCAGTTTGAGTAATCTCTAGTTGACTAGTTAGGGAACTTCATACATAAGCCTGCCTCTGAGTAGCTTCATAGATATTTATCACCCTGCCAGTAACTTCTTCTTCTTTCTCTTCTTGTGCCTAAAATTTACAGTATCAGAGTAAATCAGTTTGTATTTCACATATGCGGAGGTATTACCTATTGAATCCATGATTAAACAACACATTTTATCAGGAAAAGAAAAACTGATACTATGCACTAGTTTATCTGTGAAAGGATTGTCCTTTAAAGAATTTGATCCTAAGTAACAAAGAAAGGGCATTCTTTTGTTTATCTGTTCTTTCAGCCAACATGCAATATTTTATATTTTAGGTTCTGTCACTTGGTGTCAGAAGAAAAACAGAATATTCATCTTTCCTAAGGCAGTCAATTTAGTAAAATAAATAAATAAAGCCTCATGCAGAAAAAAAAACAATGTTTGTGTATATATCACTAAGTATATGAAGCATTGTGGCATTGAGTAAAACCTAAAGAGCCAGTTCTGCCAGGTGGAGAAGGCATCACTAAGAAAATACTATTGAGCTTGCTATGAATCAAATGTCTATGTGTCCCCATTCCCCCACTCCCCATATTCCTATGTTGAAGCTCTAATCTCTAATTGATTGGCATTTTGAACATGGTGCCTTTGGACGCTAAGACTAGATTATTTCATGAAAGTGGGCCCTTAGTAATGGGATTAGTGGCTTTATAAGTGGAGAAATAGATTTCTCTTCACATACACATACACAGGAAAGGTACAGTAAGGGGGTGACTGTCTTTAGTCAGGGAGACAACTCTCTCCAGATCTGACCACACTGGCACTCTGATCTAAGGATTGCAACCTCCAGAACTGAGACAAAACAAAGGCCTTGTGTTTAAGATATCTATCCCATCTGTGGCATTTTGTTATAGCAGACCAAAATGAACAAGACAGAGATGAACTTGAAGGCACAGGAATTTCTCACCGATTTGGTACTGGGCTATCTTCCATTTGGCTTGTGGATCTGCTTTCCACTCCTCATGTATTACTGTCTGCACCACAGAATGTGTGCACCACAGATCTCCCTTGGGCTCTAACTTCCTCTCCTTGAGTCCTGGAATAGATGAGAGGTTGGGTAGAGAGGAGCTTGTGTTATTTACTCTATGGGCTTTCTCCTGCAGGGTTACTTCTGACCTTCTGACTCAGTCAAAGATCACTGCTCCCCTCTGTGGCAGCTGGTTCTAGTTACTGCTTCTTTTTTGTTCCTTTGAGTTCAGGAATGGTAATACTCCCCACCCCTTCACTAGCCCCAGGGAACTGCATTATCTCTTTTGGTTTATCTACACCCTGCCCAAATAGTAACTTATTAAACCCTAGTCAACACATCCTAATTTCAACTGCTCCATCTGTTGCCTGCTGGGACCCTGGCTGATGCAGACTGTAAATTGTGTGAGGACATATCTTTCTAACATACCCCATAAATGTTAGCTATTTTTAATATTGCATTGTGATAATACTTTGAAATGTAAGCAATATTTTTTTTCTTTCGGTATTGCCTATTATCACTTTATGATTCCCAATTAGAGCATCTAGGCTGCTGATTTCACTGTTTCATCGAAAGGTTTATTATAGCCATGAGCAGAGAAGAAACTTTTGGCTATAAAATAAATAGACTCCAGAGGACCTAAGACTTGGGAAAAACTCTGATAAGACAGACCAGGATTTATGGAGACTCCACAGTGGGATGCATCAAGAGAGACACTGCATCTCCCCTTAATTCGACCACCCAGTGGGAAGGTAGGGTAGGAGAGGATCGATCAAATGTGCAGGGGATCTGGGGTCTCCAGCACAGGTAGGGTTATAATCAGGAAGATGACAGGATCCCAGAGAAGAAATAGCAATCTGGGGGATCTAGGCATAAGTGTCAGTCTCCCAGTTTTAGAGTGAGGCAGAAGTAGCAGACGAATACTTGAGTGACTGAGAAGAGCATGAAAACAGCATGGAGTTCCCAGAATTGTCCCATCAATGACCAAAAGCTAGATGAAGACAGTTCAGTTATCAGGGCATGCACATGTAGACTGAGAAATGCCACTGAACTGCTTTGTCCCAGCACCCTGCTGCTATGTGGGTGTCTCACAGATACAACCCCAGGGAGATGCTAAAAGGAAAAAGCTATGCCATGTTCCTGGGGTGTATTACTGCATTGACAGTAGTTTCTTTTTTATGATTTATGTACATTTTATTGAAATCCATGATTATTAAATTTTGCCATGAGTAAGGTATTTTTTGAAATGATTTTATTGTAAGATACTATACATTCTGTATAATGTGTCCATACTGAATACTCAACATATGCTTACATGAGTGAATATTAGAATAGCTCTAATATGAGGAACAAAGACTCACCAATATTAAAATCAATTTTTCCCTGTTCAGTTATAACTTGGCTGCTTTCTGACTCTATGATCTCAGACAGCTTATTTACTCTTTAAGAATATCAGACTTGAGGCATCCTTGGTGGACAGCTTATTTACTCTTTAAGAATATCAGACTTGAGGCATCCTTGGTGGTGCAAGGGGTTAACTTGCAGTACTGTGAAGCTGTCCACAGCCACTGCAACACAGGTTTGACCCCTGGCCGGGGAGGGGACTCACATGGCACTGCAGACCTCTCCTGCCTCACCTGCTGCTCCCCTCAGTAGTGTATTTCAGTTGATCTGCCTGTTCTGCTCCCTGCTCTGTCTCTGGTGAATCCCCTCAACTTCCGCCACTCTGGCCTATACTCCAGTTCTTGTGTGCATAAATAAATAAATAGAAGAATATCAGACTCCTCATCTTTTATTTCATTATTATTATTTTTATTTTCTTATACCATTGCTCATTTTTGTGTAATATTTGATTCTCCTCTCAGGTATAATCCCCATAATTCTCCAACCACCATATCACTCGTGAACCATCACCAATGTCCCTTGTGTGCTCCTCTCCCCTATGTTGATCCCCAACCTCCATTTCTGTGTGCCTTGGATTTGTGATTTTCCTGCTAGCCTTGTCCTTTTTTTTTTCCTGACACCTTGTTCGATTTTTCTATATTCCTCCCATAAGTGAAACCATCAGATCCTTTTTTTCCCCCTTCTGATGTATTTTACTGAGCTTTATCTACCTGGGCAATAGTTTATTACTTACTCGTTAGTAATAATTGCTGTTAAAAATATGTAACTTTATTACCATGAGCGTTATAAAAGAAACAGGAATTGCCCATCTAGGCTTTGGAAAAGAGTTGAGCTTTGAGCTGGTACTTAAAGAAAAGGTAGAGTTAGGAATTCAGTGATGAAAGAAGGGAAAGAAAATGAGAGAAATAGGGGAAGAGGGTGACAGATTTGTCAAAAAGTATTTCCTAGTGTATTTAGTTTTACTCAAACATATCTTGAAACACAATGTGCATATGTATAATCTACTGGTACTACTTTAAATGTAGATTAAAGTTAGTCAAGACCACACTGCATGAAAAATAACATTGTAGTGGAAAGGGGGATGTGTCTTTGATGGGTCATGGAGCAGTCATTAGTTATTATTTTTCACAGTTGTAACTACCAACTTCCAATTGCAAACTACTAATTTCAATAAGTTTGTAGTGAAAGAGGGCTTCGTAGAGGGAGAACTGAGATAAGTAGCTATTATGGTTCATGGTATAAACAGGTCTGGGGAGGTGGATATTGCTAAATAAATCTGAGTTTAGGTATGCAAATTCTATCTGTTTCAATAATACAAGAAATATAAGCAATCCCATACTGACCACCCATTATATGTCAAGGATTGTATTGTTGACTATACATTCTTCCTGATGTTCCCGATATCCTTGAAAATTTTGTATTATTCCCATTTTACAGTGGAGAAAACTGGAGTTCAGAATGATTATTACTTGTTAATAGGCATTTCTCCCTAATTAAAATTCTGTTCTTTTTCCTTCTGTATGCACTGTTTTTTCTATTAGTGAACTGCTGCATATATTCCTCATCCTAAAATAGGAGCCTATTGGCTACAAAATGTGAATCTGAGCTAACTTTATGATTTTATAATATTTTGTGGTTTGGAAAGCAAACATTCTGTGCAAGAATGATGCACATAAATTCTGCATACTTCCTTTCCCAAGAATATCTGATTTACCTCAGGGAGAAAATCTGAAAAATGGAAAGGACTGTGAGCACAGAGGCAAAGCAGTGGATTTGCCCGGATCTGCTCCTCAGTTTTCCAGCTAATGGATTTAGCTCCAAACTTTCATTTTGAACCTTATTCTATGTTCTTCTATGAAAAAAGTTGTGTGTTTTTTATGTTTATCTAAGTTTCTAAAAGAAGACTATTTGGTTATTTTAAGAATTGATAGAAATCCCATCCTGTTCATGATGACATTCTCCAAGGAGCAAAGAGACAAAACATATATGTTTTTAGCATATTTTTGAGACTTGTTTTATTTTAGCCTGCAAAATCCATAATACAACTGAACAGCTCTGAAATCTAGGCTCTCCTTTTGAGTTCTTCCTTCTCATCTGGAAATCATTTGTTCTAAACTATATAAAAGAACATATTTCAAGTATAATTTAAGCTCACTGTATAATTTCAGGTGTATCTGGCAAAAGTTTGTTAAAAATTGGAAAATAGGGTAAAATTGGATGTGCTTTCTTTCTAAAAAGCTAGAGATCGGTTGCTTTTTATTTATCATTAAAAATTGCTGCAAATGACATAGGATGGCAGGGTAAAGAAAATGACTTACTTGTATTCTTAAAGACATTGTTCCATATTTGAAATTTTACTGCCATGACTTGGACTGCTTCAGGCATAGTATTTGGTTGCAACATTTTCCTGAATGGGTCACTGTAAGGGGAGGGGGCAAGAGTGTGTAGGAAGGTGAAGTAAGGCCCTAACCAGGGAACTGAAGGAGTAAGGTGCCTTTCTTCTTAGTTCCTTCTTTAAACACATTTAAATACTTTATATACATAAAATGACATGCACACTTATGTGTATTTATACCAAATACATTAATTCATTTTGGGTCACTTTGCCTAAAATAGTAAGGATTTAAAAATTATAGCAGAACCAGAAGTCTCCATACCACCCACCAAATTTATTTTACAGAATTTTCATAAAAATTCTGTTGTATATTTTATTTAAAATAAAACAGTCAAATTTTGAATGTTATTCTCCTGCAACCCTTTTTTAAAAATGGGACTCATATTTATGTAAATACTAACAATAAAAAGATGAATAGATACACACATACTCATTGTCAGTGTTCTAGGTATCTAACAAGTGCTTTGGCACAGGTCCTTGTTACATAATTAACTAGTTTTAAGGCAATTTTGCAGTAAGAGATAAAATAATCAATTTGCAGTTTGGTTGTATTTGACCATATCCTAGAGAAAAAAATACTTCCTTTTTCAAATCCAGTAGAAAATTATTAATGTATCTTTACAAATTTTTGTGGTAGTTTAAGGTGGCTTGGAGGGCAAGTTCTCTTTAGTATTTAAAAATCCTACATTATACACTTAAGAGTATACGTTTAAGTGCAACAGGAAAAGTTTTGCAGTTTTTCAAATGTGGTAGACAAGAAATGAAGCACTTACCTCTTAGTTAATGACAGTAGAAATTGTGTTTTGTTTCTTTTTCAGGATTGAGAAAAGACTGTAAATTCTCTGTACCATATAATATGATATAAGCGAGATCAGTAGAAAGGGATTATAAAAGGTGTAGTTTTGATGTTAAAAAGTTGGCAATATCCTGATATTGAACCCCATTTCTCTTTCTTGAAATGATAATTAGACAATATTGTAGGGCAAAAAACTTTAGCATCTTCTTTAAAATTTGCTGTTTGTGGGCCTCCCTGGTGGCTCAGTGGGTTAAGCAACACACTATGAAGCAAACCCCAGCCACTGCAGCACGAGTTTGATCCCTGCCACCTGCCAGGGAGGGGCCCCACATGGCGCAGCAGACCTCTCCTGCTTCACCCACTGCTCCCCTCAGCAGTGTGTTTCGGTCAGTCTGCCTTTTCTGCTCCCCACTCGGTCTCCGGTGAATCCTCTCATCTCCCTCGACTCTGGCCTGTACCCCAGCTCTTGTGTGCATAAATAAATAAATCTTAAAAAAAATTTTCTGTTTGTAACAGAGTAGTTTGTCTAACCAGAAAAAAGAACATTTCGTAGGTAGAATAATGTCTTAGGCTATAAGACTGACATATGAATTAGGATGTGATTATAATAATGAATTGATTTGAATTAGAAACTTAATTTTTCCAATTTAACAAATATGTGGGTATGAGTGGCATGAGCAGCAACAGACATGTGTGACTTTGACCTTGAAGTGAACTTTGAAGAGAGAAAATAGTGTCAGTTGAAAATATGGAGATTGGAGAATTGAGTAAAGAAGAACAGAGTCCACAGAGTAAATTTCTGGAACAAAGTGGATTAAAAATGTCCAGAAATTAAATAAAAGAAGATGTCTGTATTTTTATTCCCTTTGGTCTCCCTTTTCTCTATTTTTTTTTTCCAGTTTTTGAGTCAATTAATATTCTTTTCACTAACTCTGTTGTGGTGGCCTCAGAGGCTGGTAGGATTTGCCTGCCTGAAACTATTGATGCATTATACATTATATGGAATAATATCCTTACTGTCCTTTGAGCCTTGAGTTTTATTATCCCTGAAGTGCTTTGATAGCATTAAGCTACTTGATAGACATTGAGGAACTCTACACACATGGTCCGTGTGTATTTATAGAGATAGCTAAAGTCACAGTGCCTAAAAAAAGGTAAGGTCTATAATATCAAGTTACATTGCCTTCTACTTAATGATATGTCTAGTTACATTTATCCTCTACCTATTTGTAAAATTAAACATCTGTAATTATGTAGCATAAGTGAAGAATTTGAATTATATAAGCCAAGTGCAAATTCTTGCCTCCTTTTACTTCATGCATACAAGTGAGGGTATATATTATACAAAGAATGATACTAATAGTGATGTTTTTCTGTTAGTATGAATAAGATTTTTATACAAATGGTAAAGTTAAGTCATGTCCAGGAGAAGTTGATAACTTACAATATTGTAGTGTATTCAGATACCAAATGTTAGAAAAGAGACTATTAAAATGGTTGAAACTACATAAAAATGATGTGAGGAGAAATTAGAGATGACATAAATTAAAATAACACAAAGCAATAAAAATCAGTAAATCAAAGTAAACTAAAGATAAAATAATTTAAGTGAGCAAAAATTGGCTCATCAGAATTATATAGTGTTTTATTTTTGTGAATAAAATAAGCTTTTTCATCACATACATTATGAATTCATTAAAGGTATGTGCTTTAAATTGTTTGATTATGCTGATGGCTTTGTGTTCAGCTACCTACATTTTGCAAGTTGTTTTTTAAAAATTCTGCATATATTTTCACTGATTTGCTTGACCATGAACTGTGGTATAATTAAGGGGTAAAGTGAGGAGGTACATATTCTACAGAGGACAGAAATTTTGTCCTTGTCTCTTAGTAAACTAGTCACTTTATGAGAACTGGTGATAGGATTAACTTTGGAATCTACCTTCTATGAAGCTGATGACTAAGCAAAATAAGTAAAAGGAGAAATTTAAAGATACCAATTTTAAGTTAACCTCATTTCTTCTTTTTCACATTTTATTTGTACACACTTTCACAATTTTGTTGTTTGTTTTGTTGAGGGTCTGGAATGTTTGAGGTGGAGTGTCAAGAGTTAAAATTTGCCTCTGGATTTCACAACCAAAGGCATTTATTTAGAGGATCAGGATAAAAAAGGAGAGGAGGAAGAAGCTAATAACTCATGATACTGTAGTCTATTTGGATCCCAAATATTTGAAAAAAGACTATTAAAATGGGTGAAATTGTGTAAAATGATGTGAGAAGAAGGACCAGGGTCCTTCAGCTAACTCATACATGACTGTAAGTTGTGGTTGTTGTGAGACAAGGAAACAATTCCTTGAGGAAAGAGACTGAGGCTTTTTTCAACCTTTCAGAACTAACACACCATGATTAACACTCAAGATTAAAATCATGAGTGACCTATCTAAGAAATATCTGTAGAAAAGCAAAATTTGTTTCAAATCCTCCTTAAATTAAACTTGTGATGACTATGGGTTTAGCAGGATTTTAGTGGCACATAAAAAAATAGCGTGCCTGTCAATCCAGAAATCAAGTGATAAAACAGTACAGTGATGAATAATATGGGACTCAAGAAATATAAAGGAGTATTTAGTTGTTAGGTGCAATAATTAAAAATGTTATAAATTTATTTTGAATAAATATGTACAACAAAGTAAAAATAAAACTGAGATGGAAGAAGATCAATCATTATATAAATATTTACTTCAGTTGCCTTAAATGTAGCAGAAAAGAAAAAGAGGTAAAAACATTTCATGGAGAGATTTTTAATATAAAGATAAATAGCAAAAGATGGAGAAATTATTTTTATTTGAAAAAGAAGTCGAACAAATGACCCAGAAAGAATATGCAAAGTTACTGTAAGAGAATCCATTCCAAAGTGAATAATAGATATTCTATGAACACAAATGGTTTGTGAGTTGTTAACTCTAACTGAGAGGAACTGAATACTTTCAGGGAAAAGTCTGGATACTTAACAATGAAGACAAAACCTCCCAGGGTCTAAGATGAATTAAAATATAATACAATGAGAGAAAAGCCATCTGGGATTCAAATTTTTCTACAGCGATAAAGAAGAGAAAACAGTAGAGAAAGAGCTTGGAAATAGTATAGGATTTCCAAACATTTTTACAACCTAGCATGCAAAGGACAGAGAACAGAGCCTGCTAAGTGCTCAAGGCTGTTTACAGCTTGGTGACCACTGTGGAATTCCACCTGCCAGGGTGTTTGCTCAGCCATCCTTAGGCTGAGGGGATCCCCATACTTGCCATTATACCTGTAACCTGTTCTTGACACACCAGGGTGAAGGGTCTATTAAAAGGTTTTAAAGGAAAAGGTTATGATTTTGAACACAGTTGACTTCCATTTACAATGGGAAAGTGAAAAGACTGAAAGGACAGTCTTCTTTCTATTTTGAAAACCAAATATTATCTCCTATCTTACTCACGTTATTGAGTAAGTAAATATGTTTTAATAAAGAATTTGTAAGTGGTGCTAAGAAATAAAGGAAAAATGCAAAGTTATTACAGATTATATTAACAGTGTTTAAAGTAATAAAGTTTGAATACAGATTGTAACAAAAAATGTGGAAGTAGAATCACAAAATTTGATAAAGTTCTCATTCTAATACAATAGTTAAAATGGATATTTAAATGATTGATATTCATAATTAGAGACATTGAGACAATATTTTCAAAATGTAAATTTTATACTTATAAAACAAAAGCGCACCATTTACTTCTACAGTCACAATGGAAAAAATAAAGTATAATGTAAAGAAATAGGATATATAAAAACATAAAACTATATTAGAGGAGATCAGACATTAATCACAACAATACATTTAATGTTTGACATTTTTATTAAAAGATTTTTCCATCTGTGTGCATATATTAAAACACAGATGTCACTGGCATGGTAATTTTGTTATTATAAAGCTCAAAATTGATTCTGAAGAAAGGTAAATTTTAAACATATCATATAAATAAAATGCATTTAAATATCTGTTAAAATAAGAAAAACTAAAAAAAAACATGAATTAGGTTATGAGGGAAATAATACAATAAAAGAGAAAACAGAATGAAGAAATTAATAAAAATAAAGTTGATTTAATGAAATGGTCCATAAAAATGAAAGTTAGTTCTTTGAAAAACCAACAAATAGACTTAAATTTGGCAAGCCAGACTAGCTAATTATGGGATGTATCTATTTAAAATTTGAAGTTGAAGAGTATGCATTTATCAGTATTGAAGTAATAAAATACTATGCAAAATAATGGATAAACTTTGTGGGAACAAATGGAAAAATCTCCCCTAACTGGATATTTTTCTATGGACTCTATGATAAATTGAAAATATGAATGTAAATAAATGATACAAATATTAAAAGATAATGCAGTTTAAAAAAATAATGGGAATAATTTCTTCATAAAAGTGGCATAAATCCCAAAACCCTTTAAAAATGACCGGCATATTTAACTTTAAAAAATTTAAAACTTTATTAGAAAACATGCTATCACCAGTAAAGTAAAAAGCAGGAGAAAATGCTGACAACAAAACTGCTAAGGAATAAATACTGTGAACAAGAAAAAAAAGAAATGGAAAAATAGGTAACTGATATGAGCAGGCAATTTATCATTTAAAGTATATACTTATATATATAAATGACACATTACTACATTTATAATATTACATATGAGATAAATATATGAGAACGTTTACTTTTGCTAATGCAACTTAAAATTACAAAGACTTCATAACACTGAAAAAAATTGAAGTAATTGAAAAGAGCTATTTTTGGCTAGAAAGAGAGCAAGCACAGCTGATAGGATGTAAATTGGTAGACTTTGAACATGGAAAGAGATTTTACATGAGGATATTATTGTAGTATATGTGTGTGCATGCCTGTGTGCATATATTGTGCCTGTGTGTACATCTGTGTGTTCACAGAAACATAATTATAGATGTCTCACATATAATGTGTATATATACATAAAATATATATGTATATATTTTTCATATGTAGGAATTTGTGGAAATCGATATGATTTCCTTAGAGAAAATGAGCAGAAGCTAGAGTTGTAAATTATGCTTGGTGTACTAGGTGTTTTCCTAATTTATTTTGCTTTGTTTTTAATAAGGAGAAATATAATTTATTCCTTGCTTAAATCAAAAATATAACTGCTTGAAAAGGAATGAGTAGAGGAGATTTGTATGCTAAAGGAACAGAGAAATCATTTCGGAGATATCCCAATGGATAGTCTTGTAATGAAACAGGTAACTGAAATATTCTCTATTGATTAAACTAAATTGGGTAGCATAACAACAGAAATTTTAGGGCTGCCTCATGGTGACTTGAAAGAGCCTGGGGGTTGGGGAGAATTTTCCCAAGTTATTAAAACTGTATATTTAATTTAATATTGCTGCTAAATATTAGGTAATATTTCCCTATCATTCAATTTTAAGTTCCTTACAATTTGCCTTATAAATGCTACAGCAATTAAAGGTCATTTTTTGGGTGCATATATTTGTTGTAATGCCTACTTATGTATATTTTTTTTAGCTTGGAGCACTATAGATTATAACCATTTTCATACTTCTTGATATATAATGCCACATAAACTTTCAGCAAGAAGATAACTATTTTCCATTTTATCAGCAGTATAAAATAGTGCTTGTTTCATCCCAACTATGTGAAAAGCAAAAAACATCAAAACCAAATTTTTAATTTGTTTTATCTTATGTGTCTTTTTTGTTAGCATTTGTCTGAATCCCTGTAAACATAGAAACCTCTCTTTTTAATTGAAGTAAAATGGTTTTATAACATTCTGTAAGTTTCCATTGCTTGCTTTATGAATCAACATCTGTATACACTGCACTATGCTTATCTTCAAATTCTTGTTTCCTTTATTATGCAATTGACCCCTTTTACCTAACTTTCCTATCTTTCAGTCTTCCCTTCTGGTAACCACTACTTTCTTCTTATAGTCTAGGTATATTTTTGTTTTGTTTGTTCATTTATTTGCTTTTTTTTTTCCCCAGCACATAATAAAATGTTTTTCTTTCTCCATCTGACTTATTTCACTAAGCATAACACCTTCTCATTCCATCCATGCTGTTGCAAATGGCAAGATTTCATTTTTTTAAGATTTATTTTATTTATTTATGCATACAAGAAATGGGGTGTGGACCAGAGGTGCAAGGAGTGAAAGAATTCACTAGAGTGGGGAGCACAGGGGGATAAACTGAAACACACTGCGGGGGTGAGGAGCAGGCAGACAGGAGAGGTCTGCTGTGCCATGTGGGTTAGCTCCCCGGCTGTGTATCGAACACATCTTGCAGTGCCTGGCTATACCTTGATAGTGCTGAAACGTAAACCAGTGCGCCATCAGGTAGGTCCTGTATAGATTTCTTTTGTTGATTTTTGGTTTCTCCATTCAGTAATTGATTTTCATTTGATAATTAGCATTTTTGAAAAGTTCACCATTTGTCTTCTGGGAAGATATTAATATTATTTATGAACTTACAAATGCATTTGAGTCTAATTTGAACTTTTTATTCTTTTTCCATTAGTGCATGTGCTATCACATTTAAAAATTATAGGAACATTATAATGTGACTTAAATTACACTAGGCAAACTCCCTTATATCATTATATTTCATCAGTTATTTTCTGGATATTCTTTCTTACTTGCTTGTATATACTAATTTTAAAATCAAATTTCTGTTTTCAAAAAAATCTACTTTTAGTGGTTTAGAGATGTGCATACACTTTCTGGATAGACCTGTCTTCCAAAGGTGGAAGTTAATTGTTCTTTCTTATAGGTTGGAATTAATGATTCACTTCTAGTAAATGAAAGACAAAAAAAAAGGGGTGGCCTCTCAAAGTAGCTGTGCTGTTTAATGGACTGTATGTTCAGGCATTCTGGGTTGGACAGAGCCTCAAGCTGGACTAGAAGGACATGTAATGTGCAGACTGTGATTTCAAATGATTGGAATTCCACCCTGCTGACTTAAGGAAAGATATGAAAGACATGTACTGTCAAAACTGTATGATACTGTTAAAAGAAATAAAAGAAGTCACAAAGAAGTGGAAAATGGAAAGGAATTCCATGTTTGTAGATTTGGAACACTTAACCATTCTTAAAATAAATATCTTATCCAAAGCAATATATAAATTCAATACAATCCCTATTAAAGATTCATTGGCATTCTTCAAAGGAATAAAATATAACTGAATAATATGGCACCACAAAAAACTGAATAACTAAAGCAGAGTTGACATAAAATTAGAATGGATTTATCACAACCTGAACTTCAAATTATACAATAAAGCTGTAGCAGTCAAATAGTATGGTATTTGAATGAAAACAGACATATAGATAAATGATATAGAATCAAGATTCCAGAAGTAAAGTCATACTTTTATAGACAGTAAATCTCTGACAATGGAGTATACTATAGTATGAAGGAAAGTCTTCTCAGCAAATAGTGTTGAGAAAACTGGACAGTCATATGCAAAAGAATTTACATTCTGTCTCATTTATTTAATCTTGTATCCCTTGTATTTCATTTTTTAATTCTCAATTTATTGAGACCCATTGCATTCTTTTTGCTTGTTTCTTGAAGATTTATTTATGCATACAAGAACTGGGGTACAGGCCAGAGGTGTGGGGGTGGGGGGATTCACCAGAGACAGAGTGAGGAGCAGAACAGGTGGATTGACTGAAATACATTGCTGAGGGGTGCAGCAGGAGAGACAGGAGAGGTCTGCTGGGCCATGTGGATTAGCTCCCTGGCCAGGCTGTGGATAGCTTTATAGTTCTGAGCCTTAATCCTTTGCACCACCAGGGAGGCCCAAGATCCATTGACTTAATATTCTTTTTATATCATCTAAAACTCTCATCTTTTAAATATAGATTTCCATCATTTCAAAGCTAAAATTGCTTTTTTATTTTTTTAATATCTTTTAGTTCATTTTCATTTAGTTGAAATTTTCTTAGTGTATTCTTTGTCTATTGAAATATTATAAGGTTAATTTTTATGTTTTTTCTTGTTAATGATTTTTTATGTTTTACTTTATTTTGGTCCCCGAAGCCCAGGATTTCAATGATGTGAAAATTTTTAATGCTATTAGGAAGATGTTCTGGTGAGAGCTCCTTGAACTGAAACTTTTTTCTACCATCATGTGAAATAGTTAAAATACAGTCTCTGCATAGTTACTTTGTTGTTTTTTATAGGAACATATAAATCAAAAATATTTTTCTGTCTTCAAATGCAGGCTTTAGCCTTGAGGTATGTATGCCTTGCATTTTAAGATAGTTCTATCAGACTTAGTCACATAATTTTGCCTTTATGCTATTTTCAATGATTTGGTTTTTTTTTGATTTGTGAGCTATTTAAGAAAATATACTACTGTCATCACCACATTTTTGATTTGTGAGCTATTTAAGAAAATATACTACTGTCATCACCACATTTCCATTTATTATTATTATTTTTTTTATATTCAGAGGCTTAAACTTTTGTTTTATAATGAAATCTATCTGTTATTTCATCACCCATTTGCTTTGAGGTATGATGGTAAAGACATTGGTATTTTACATTTTGCTCATATATCAATATCTTTGTTTTATATTATATTCATTGATTTTCTTTCACTACTCAGAGGGTAATCTGAGGGCAGTGATCATATTTCATTCATTTGATATTTTTTCTCATTATTGGTACCTAAAAAATGTTTTATTGAAAAAAGGAATAAATAATTTCATTACCAATTATTATGGTGTAAAATTTTAGTACTTACCTTTTTACCTCTTTAAATCTCTACCCCCATTTTCTGCTGCCTGCTGTCTTCTTAGAAAGTATGCACACTATCCTGTTATATCTTATATAGCAGTTTTTCTTCCCTAACCCCAATTATGTATGTTTTATGAAAGCAGGAAAAAAATGGTTGTTTTATTAAAAGTTTATTAAAATGGTTGTTTTATTGAAAGCTTCATTGAGTAAATATATAAACATGCTAAAAGATTTCCATAGTATGGAATGGTCTTATTTGATTTGGAATGTAACACACACATTCACTGCATATTTTTTTTTCTCTCATGTAAACTGTACTTGCAAGCTCTTGAAGTTAGCTTTATATTTTAATCACTTTCTTGTCCATGTGGCGTGGTACCTGAACTATAAAATGTGATTAGTAAAAATTTATGAAATAAATTAATGTCCATTATAAGTCCTTATCATCACCCATATTTTAAGTAGAATCAGGCAGTGATTTGGTCAATCTCTTTATTTGAACTAGGATGAAATGTTGCAGAGATACACTGATTATGGTGGTTATAAAAAAACACCTATCTGATTTGCTGGAGTAGCAAAATTGACTGCCTGTCTGCCTCCCACTTCATGTTAGCCCTGAGACCATACTTTTTGGTAGACTGCTTCCAGTGAACCACTCAGCACAATGGGGGTATTAGGCATCTCCTTCCTGTGTGATCTAAGACTCCTCATATGACTCCTCCTATCGGTGCTTTTAATTTGAGGATTCCCTATCAGCTTGTCTGAAACTTTGTTGTAACTCTACTGGTGTTTGTAGTCCTTTTCTTTCTCTTTCTACAATTGTCAGAACTACATCTTGTTCCTTCTGCCCATAAATCTCTGTTGTATCAAATTCCATCTTTTCAGGACATCTGAATTAACATTGTAATGCTCACTACGTTTCTTTTCAATTGTGTAGATAGATCAACACAAATATATAACATGATGTACATTTGATGTGAGTTTACCTGTGACTTAGATCTGTCATCTGGTTGAATGCTCACACCAAAAAAGGATAGAGGGAAAAACAACATGGAAAGATAACATCTGTTTCTAAATCATCCCTGAGGCTAGTATGCTATGTTTGATGAAAATATTGGTACAAAATCAGGAAACGTTAAAAAAAACCCTATCTGGTTGGATGCTATTACTGTGGTTCAAGATAGATTTCTCAAACTGTTTGAAGGTGAAATTTAAAAGTCATCAGCTTTAGAATAAGAAAGATGAGTTCATAGGAAATTGTATAAAAGACAGATATCCCGACATTTTATGAAATAAGCAGTAAAATAATCCATTTATTTACTGAAATATATTTTCTAGATTTTATAAAAACACCTATTTGGAGGTATTATGACCCCATTTGATCTGCTTCTTATAAGGTCTTAAAGTACTATTATACTTTAAAGTATATTAATAACTAAGACCCATGGTAAAAATTCTTTTTAATAGATTAGGATATTTCTGACATGTCAAACAAGAAGAAAATCTTTACATTTATCCTAAATAATTTTCTTTCACATTTATTTGGAATTATTTATGTAAAAAGTAACTCAATGCTAAAAATATGCACAAAACCAATAATCACAATGATTTAATCTAGTTTAGCAATGGGCAGAAAATCTCAATAGACATTTTCCCAAGGAAAATATGCAGATGACCAGTAGGTACAGGAAAAGGTGCTCACTATCACTAATTATATGGAAAATGCAAATCAAAATCAAAATGACTTATCTCATACCTGTTGGAAAGGCTGTGTTGCTGTTGTGGGAAAGATAAGAGATAGTGTTTGTGAGGATTAGAGAGAAGAGAAACCTTGTGTACTGTGGCTCGGTATGTAAATTGATGCATGTCTTTGGAGAATAGTATAGAGGTTCCTTAAAAAATTAAAACTAGAACATCATATGATCCAGAAATTCCACTTAAGGGCAGATCCAAAGGGAAAACAAATGTTAACTTAAAAAGTTATATATACCCCATGTTCACTGCAATATAATTTAAAATACTCGACATGGAGATAATGTAGTGTTCATCGGTAGATGAATGGATAAAGAAGTTGTGGTATATATACTTACACACAAACAAAAATAGGCACCCATAAGATGTACATTATTCCCATAAGAAAGGAATATTGTCCTTTGAAACAACATGGATGAGCCATGAATACATTACACTAAGTGAAATGTGTCAAAAAGACAATGGCATGTAATTTCATTTATATATGGCACTATTGAAAAAACATCCCACAAGGGCCTCTCTGGTGGCGCAGTGGGTTAAGCAACGCACTATGAAGCAAACCGCAGTCACTGCAGCACGAGTTCAATCCCTGCTGCCGGCCAGAGAGGGGACCCACATGGTGCAGCAGACCTCTCCTGCTGTGCCCGCTGCTCCCCTACAGCAGTGTACTTCCGTTCATCTGCCTGTTCTGCTCCCCACTTTCTGTGGTGAATCCTCTCACCCCCCACACCTCTGGCCTGTACCCCAGTGCTTGTATGCAGAAATAAATAAATCTTAAAAAAAAAAAAAAAAGAAAAAACATCCCACAAAAGTGAGCTCAGAGATACAAAGAATGAGTAGGTGTTGGCTGGATGTGGGGAGCAGTGATTGCTGGGATAGTGAGTGAAATGGGTGAAGGTGATTGAAGAGTACAGACTTCCAGTTATAAAATAAATTCTGGGGACCCAATGTATGGCATTGTGACTCTAGGTACATCCTTGAAAGTTGCTAAAAGTAAATTTTGAAAGCTCCCATACAAGAGAAATAGTTTAACTGTGTAAGATGAAGGATGTTAATTGAATTTACTGTGATGAGTATTTTGTATATTGATACATACCATCAATCATTATGTTATGTAACTGAAACTAATAGAAAGTCATATGTCAATTGAATCTCAATAGAACTAATTTTATTAGGATCTATTAATTTTATAAATTCTATTCTGGAAAATATAAGAATAAACCTCAGTGAGAATCAACTTCCTTAGTGTCTTTCTGTGTTTTTTTCTCTATGGCATGTAGGTGAGCTTTGGCTGTGATGGAGCTGGTTATAGACTCTTGGGGTGATTTATCAACCTATCAGGCAACTAGTATCCTTAGGGTGTAGTGAGATGGAAGACCTGTGAAGCTGGAAGAATCCCTTTGGTGAGTGGTATGGCCTCACCTCTGTGCAGGAAGACATGGAGTGTTCCCATCAGGAGTCAGCATTGCACTGCCATATGGTGTGTGACACAGGTGCACAGCCATGCTCCTTTTCAATGGGTAATGTTGAGGCGACTCTGTCTCACGAAATAATTGAGACTATTTTTCAGTGAAAGAAAAAAATAACAGTTTGTTGTCACCACTGAAAATGAACTTCCCTATATCCAGATTTTCAGAGCTATATGCTTAGTTTTTAGAAATGATCCACGTTACACTTTATACAGAAAGCACCTATACAGTTAGGGAGTCAGGGTGGGGGTAGTAGAGAAGGATATTGATATTTTAGAGAAAGAAAATGAGCTGTGATGAAGCATTTTGTTAAGTTCAGACCACTTGACAGGTTCAAAGGCTGTGGCAATCAACAGTGTCTCCTCCCACAATCAGTAGAAAGTCATCTTTCTCCAACCACCTTATAACCTTGTACGTATAACTTTAGTGAAATTGGAATTTATTGTTCATGCATTCTCATATCTAGTTTCATTCAATAACATATATTTATCTGTTCATTGTCCCATGTTCTACCCAGTTTCCATTGCTCAATATATGTTATCCCTTCTACCCACTTCTGTTTGATTACTGCCATTTCTGCTCTGATTGCAATTTTTCTGCTGATGAAATTAACCTTTTACTCCAATTTGTGCTCCAGTGACAACCCATCAGTTCTTTTTATTTCTTTACCAGTAGTTTCATTTTTTACCTCTTTGAGAAGCTAACAGGAATTTCTGTTTATAAGTGAAATCCTACTCAGTTTTCATGAATTTAAATTGTGACTACAATTTAAACATCATGCACGAGGTCCATGCCTGTATGTTACATTTTGCACAAAGTCTAGGTGACACTGCAATGTAATGGTGGAGAATGAGAGTTAATTTGGGAGAGGTTAGAACAATGAAAACTATAAAATTCTATTGCTGCTGATGAAAACATATTTCCTTCTTTATTAAAATGTTTTTTTTTTTCTTTTAAGGCAGATAGCAGAAAAGGAATTGCCTATAGCACTCTCCTTTCCTCTCACCCCTTCAACATTTAAACATCTTGTGCTACTATAACAGATGACAAAACCTGTTACTCGACACCAACAGAGGAATGACAGAATCTCAAATTGTGAATAGGTTTATTTTCTCCTAAATACATACCTCGTTAGCATTTTAGAGATATGCCTACTCATTCTTCATGTGCTCCTATCTGGTATTCATCTTTAAAACACAAATCCTCTTGCTGTAATTTAATTCTTAAAGTAAAGTAGAAAAATGACACATGCAATAATGCCCTAGATTGCTTTTCTAGGTAGCAGGAGCCAGCACGCTGTTTGAATTTTGGCTGCAATATGGTAAAGTCTGCTTGCTTTCAATTATTCAAACCAATTTATGATTTTTCATGCCAAGTTGGGTAGGTTTATATTTCTATTTCTCCCATTCTGAATGTGGCTCTTCAGATGAAGTACTGCATCCCTAGGCTACTGTTTGGGAAGCTAGCTTCTAAAGTCTTTAAAGAAATTCATAAACTTCAAAGCAAGAATCTCTCCTAGTTACTTACTAGATAACCCTTCCCTTATGCCCCTTGACTTGCAGGGTGGATGCTAGGGACTCTCGCTCAGTGATGCCATAGAGTATTACCTAAAGCATGCTCCTTTGAAGGAAGTAATTTCATGGGTCCCAATCTGTTAACTGGCAAAGCATAAATGAAAAAAAGGAAAAAAATCCCAGAAATTGATTAGCCAATTTAGACCCAGACAGGCTGAATCTACCTATACTGCTGTTTTGTATGTAGTCACAGCATCAGCCAGTACTTGTGCTAGTGCACATTTGTTATTTATTTATTTTTACCCTGAAGCAGCAGTTCTGATTGCAACAATTGAGTGACTTGGTTGGCAGGGTGAACTGTGAAATAGCAAAGGCTGTGTCTGGCTGGTCATGTGGATAATACCAAATCACACCAGCTAACTCCTGCCTGTGGCTATGTCAGCTGAGCTATCCAGAAACATTTTTACTCTCATTGATTTTTTAAAAAAAAATTCTATGAAACCAGGATTGGGACCCAGCATGTTTGGAATGATGCCAGAATCCTGTTGAGTCAGAAGAAAAGGCTGAGGCTAGGAAGTATATTGACCCAATTTATTGGACAAAGTGCAGGAGAGGTGATGGAACATGCGGCCAAGGTGTTTGCTCCGTGAATGCTTTTTAGAACAAGAGATTTGGGACAATGCACTACAAATGGAACTTATAGTCAGGGTCAAAGGAATTTCCTTTCAACTCCTTTAGATGGAACAACTCCTTGTGAAGAAAAAAAAAACAAACTTCACATTCTCTGTTAATGTTTTTATACTCTTAATTGCTAATGCCTGCTTGAAGTAGTGGTATTTCCAGCTGTTTGTCTTTGAATGAAATGACTTCAAGAAACAGAAATTAGCTAGTGTATTCTTTATGATACTCCCACATAAAAATAAAATGGTCTCAAATATGTACTCTAGTTTGAAAAGTATATCCAAATATACCTTAAAAGTAGTTTACTATGTAGGAGTTGAGAAATCACTGAATCAGTCTTGTAAAGGGCTTTATAAGATGTGATATGGGCATGGGTGATTTGGTGGAGGGTGAATGGAACATGAGAACATATGGAAGAGCAAAAATCTAACTCCAAAACTTCAACTACAAGTTGAAAAAATAAGCAGGTTTCACAATGTACTAAATAAAATGTGGGTCTTGCTCTGTTTCTTGACCCATTCTCATATTACCTAATCACACAGGTAATATTCATGTTTAAGAATATTAAGAAAATTCTATTTGGTTGAATTATCATAACCTAATAATGCTGAACACTAGCTTCATAAGCTAGAGGGAGATAAAAAAACATGTACGTCTGAACTCTTTTTGTCCTAACCCAGTTAGATATTTTAGTGATAAATTCAATACTAATCAAAATATCAAGTGATTCATAATTAATATGTTAGTTAAAATAAGTACATTTTGAAAATTTTTTTACAAGAAAATGTTAGAATGAAATTAGTAAGATTAAATTTTCAGAGATAGTGTAAAAGTCTACAATTAAGGGGAAAATTAATTGCATGAGGACAGGAGTCAGGAGACCTGGTATAGCAATCAAGAATATTTGAAAAAGTCCTGTAAGTTTTACCCAAATAGAGAGTAATATAAACTGTAAGTGTAAAGTGTCTGCTAGAAAGGTCATTGTAATCACAGAAGTGGGTGAAAAGCAGAAGGAAGTAAAAGCCCACAAAATGCTCAACTGTACAAAGTGGAAAATGGTGTCAAGACCCTTTTATCACAAAGAGGCACAGATAAGTTAAAAATCATTTTGAGACACACACAGTAAATTAAGAAAATTTTAAGTCTTTCACTATTTATTGCTCATTTAATAGTAATATTCTAATATCTACTATCACCAACCTCAGTGTCACGTCTTCTGTAGTAAGTATTGCTTTATTTGTCACTACACCAAATGACATGTAGTTCTTACATTTATTATCATTTCATAGCTGAGGATACTGAATTAAATCAGGTAAATGAATTACAGTCACCAAACTACTGAGTGGTAAGCTGGAAATTTTCTCTCTCTCCAGTGTTCCATTTCTTTAAACTCTGTACTATGTGATAAGAATAAAGTTACCCACCTCTGTGGCAACTTGAGAGTGGCTATATAAGAACTAATATGCAAAGTACAATGTCTTCTGATCCCAACTCACCTTTCCAGATGATTCCTTGCTACATCCTTCAATCCCTCCTGTGCCAAAGCCACTCATGATGAATGTTCTGCCTCGTCTCTGGTCCTGTCCATTGACCTCATTGTTTGTTCAACCTGTAATACTTGTCGTTCTTGCTCAAAACCAGCTTAAAGTGACTTTCTTTATAACGACTCCTGATTCCATAAAACAAATGGAGCAATGTCTCCTATAAACCTCCAGACTTTTAAAGAAAATACACCTTTTGTAATTAACATTCTTCTAATACTTATTTCTGCTTATCTTCTAGCTCTAATAAAAAGTAAATTATTTTATAACAAGAGCTATGTCTTTTGCCTTGCTTTAAACAAGATTCAGCTTATGTTTATATATTATACCTATTATTGTTTCAATAAATGCTTCTTGGGTGAAAGAATAGTGTGGATGATTATAGTAGGTGACCTCTTAGCAATATAACAAAAGCTTCAGTTTGATGAGATTCCTATTGAAATGCAGTTTGTGTTTAATAAGTGGATCTGTGATATGATAAAATATGGGGCCAAGCCATTATCCTGTTTGATTTTCCAGTGGAATTGTCTTTCAATAAAATAAAGTTTCACCTGCATCTTGCCTAGCATACTGGGCTTATTTGGAAGCAGTTTGAATCTGACTGAGGAAATGTAGAACTGGGATACAGATGTCAATTCTTGCAATTGTCCTCATCTTAGAAAATATAAGTCGGCAGATGTGGTGGAATAGGAGGAAGTGACAGATTTCTAAGTACCGGCACCATAAGGTATGAGTGTGGAATCTAAGTCTCAAACTTGGCTACTAAACCAAGTGGAAAACATCCTTTTTGCATATGACAAGCCAGGCTCGAAAATGAATCTAAGATTATTGTATCTGACCAGGCAAAGTATATTCATACAGTCACAGTATTACATAGCTTGAGCACACAGATTTTGGGAGCAATGGTGTCTGGGATTGATTCCCAGCTTTACCACTTCCTAACTGTGTGAACTTGTATAACCTACATAATTTCTCAGAGGTATATTTTCACCTGTAAATGGGAATAATAATTTGTGCTAAGTTCATAGGGTATCATAAGGACTAAAAGAGTTAATGTATGTAAATTGCCTTCAATAACACTTTGCACATAATAAAAGCCACATAACTGTTAACAGTTAATATATGTAAATTGCATAGGATAATAGTTAGCATATAATAAGAGCTGCATAATAGTCATTGTATTATTATTTATCTACATGTATTCACAATGGCAATGATTTAGTAGGATGGCATTTATGATACCTCCAGTTTAATAACACTTGTCACTTTTTTGAGTGCATTGTGGTTTGGTTGATTATTAGCAGTTTGACCTTAAGCAAGTCAACAAAATTTATTTGCTTGTTTTTCACACCTATAAAATGGGCATATCAACTCTCATATGTAGAATTAGTATTATATTAAGTATTAAAAAAGATTATACAAGGGACTTGCTTTGTAATCTAAACAATCGTTCAGAAATAAGGGTGTAAAGTGGTAATAAGTACCTAAAGAGGATTCTGAATCATAAACAGTGTTGTAATTCAATGGTACATCAATGGTAAAAATTTTATATATATATTCTTTCATCCAAGAAGTATTTATTTAAACAATAATAGGTATAGTATATAAATATATGATATATATAATATTGGAAAAATTTCATATTAAATATTTTAGGAGAAAAGTTTAAAATGTAAAGATTAGAATTTTTTTGAAAATTGAAGTTTTCATAAATAGTAATGTGGTATGATTTTTTTTTCTATCCTGACAATTTAAATAATGTTAAATAATATAAATATTTCACCCTAACAACAAAAAAGGAAATACGAAAGTTTTAATCATTCAACAGATACGAGCCCCGGGTACAATTTAGCCTGTGAAGGAAGGAAGTTACATGATTTGATCACCTTGTAGTGATTTCCTAAGGCTGTTTTTTGGTATGACCCTGACGAGGGTTCCACCTTTCATATGTTGTCAGCTCCTATATACAGAATCCATTTCTTTAGCCAAAGATCCACATGATCAAAGTTTCTGAGACTAATTTATAAAACCGGAATGTCAATTTGTTAATAAGCAGTAAGAAAAAGCAACTGCCATTCAGGCTGAAATAAACAAGTAAGAATGGCTGCTGAATTTTACCCTCATCAGCAATGCTGCGTAGAAAGTTAGAAGGTTTTTGTTTGAATCTGGGGCTTGACTCACAGGAAACATGATTTGAATGCTGACCTAAAGCATGAATATCCTGATGCATTCATCTTCACTGTATTGTCAGCATGGCAGAGAGGCTGCAGTAATCGAAAACCCTCAGCTCTGGCTGCTTCTTCTGGATGTGTTCTTGATTTGGTGCTTACGATGTTCATTGGTGCTTACAGTGTTCACCTCAGTGCTTTCTTGTTTTTGCTGACAAGGCTGACTAGTCTTTTTCTCTGAAGGATGCGTAACAAGTAAGCCTATAGAAAATAAAGAAGAAACTGTTTTAACATCTCCCTTCCCAGTGGGACATCAAAAAAAGAGAGACCAGCACTTTAGTATCAAAGGTAAATTGTCCTTATTCTACTTTACGTCCCCCAGGGGAGAATTCACTTTGAGGAGAGTTGAGCAAGGGCAAAACAAAAAGGGGAAAGGTGAGTGAGGTTAGTGCTTATAGTGGAGGAATTGTAAAAGTACCCTGATTCAGACCTTGAATGGACAATCAGGGGTATCTGTGGGTGTATGTGGAGTGTTTGGAATGAGTTTCCATGGGCTAACTAAGGGGATGAGGTCACTGATGTGTGCCATGAGATGCCAGTGGTTGAGTCATGAATGGCTGAGACATTGAGACTGTTGGTGAGTGATTTTGTGTGCAGACCTAGCATGGGAACAGATTGCTGCCCTACAGGCTCATCCAGAATTAAGACTGTTTACATAGACTGGAGAGTAGAAGAGGTATACTTGAATGTTTTGATCTCTCTAAAACCCTGAAGGCTCTTGCCTAATACTATAAAGGTAGAGAGGTTCTGACTCTCATAATAAATTACTGATAGCCAATTTCCAATCAACCGAATTCTAGCATGGAGTTTAGGGTCTATTGATCTGATTTGCAAAAAAAATGATGTATTCATTTCTACTTAGTGATCATTTTTTCTAAAGATTTATTTATTTACGCATACTAGAGCTGGGGTACAAGTCAGAGTTGCGGGAGGTGAGAGGATTCACCAGAGATAGAGTGGGGAGCAGAACTGGCAGATCGACTAAAATATTCTGGTGAGGGGAGCAGCGGACGAGGCAGGAGAGGTCTGCTGTGTCATGTGGGTCCTCTTCCTGGCCGGGACAGAACTTGCACTGCTGTGCAGCGGATGCTTCACAGTGTGGTGCTCAACCCGTGTGATGATTTAAAAAAATTTTCAATATATATTTTACATTACTTTTCATTTTTGTACAGTGTATATTTCTTGTCCCTGTGAAATTCTCACCACCAATTCAGCTGTGTATCATCACCATAGTCCCTTGTGCTCTTCCTACCCATTTTATCGGATGGTTTCACTTGTAGGAGGAATGTAGGGGAAACAAATAATGGACTAAGGGAAAAAATTACCATACATTAAAAATCAAAATCAACAGACACATGTAAAGCTGATACATTCCCTAGGGAGGAGGAAGGAGAAGATAATTTGTGATGATTTTAAGTTAGGTTGCATCGATGTCATAGCTGTTGTAGATAATAATGCTAGGAACACTGTCGAAGGTATAGTGTTTTTACCTGAATGGTTTCATATTCTCTGGATAGATGCCCAAGACTGTAATTGCTGGGACAAATTGTATGTCCAATTTTAGATTTTTTAAAGTAGACCCAGATTCCTTTCCTAAATGGTGGCACCAGTTTATGTAACTACCACGAGTGAAATATGGTTCCTCTTTTCTCTGCATCCTCTCCAGCACTTGCTGTTAGGAGTCATTTAAATATCTCATTCTCATAAAATGAGATGGTACTTCATTGTAGTTTTAAACTGCATTTCTTTTATTGAAAGTAATAATGACTGTTTTTCTTCATATGTCTATTCACCTTCTGGGTATCCTTTTTGGTGATTTTTCTGTTCATATCTGCTGCCGATTTATTAATTGAATTGTTTTTGAGTTTTTATGTATGTTGGGTATTAATTTCTTATTTGTTATATATTGTGTGAATATTTTCAATAGGCTCTTTCAATCCTCATATTTCAATCAATAGGCTATCTTTCAATCCTCATATTTCCTTTTTTTAAAAAAGATTTATTTATTTATGCATACATGAGCTGGGGTGCAGGCCAGAGGTGCGGGGGGTGGGGTGAGAGGATTCACCAGAGACAGAGTAAGGAGCAGAACATTTGGGTCTCCTGAAGTACACTGCTGAGGGGAGCAGCAGGAGAGAAAGGAGAGCTTTGCTGCACCATGTGGGGTACCTCCCTGACTGGGGAATGAATTTGTGCTGCAGTGGCTGCAGGTAGCTTCACAGTGCTGCGACCCAACCCCTTGTGCCATCAGAGAGGCCTCCATATTTTCATTTGTTATAAGTCTCCAAAATTCCTTATTGTTGATTTCATAGAATGTATCACCATTTGGAGTCTATTTCTATGTCTTAGAGGTAGAGTGATGCAACTTCATTCTTTTATGTGTGATTTTCCAATTTCCAACAGGAACTGTTCTTTCCCCATTTTATGGCCATAATTGCTTTATAATAGATTAAGAATTGATATGTATGTGGATTTCTTTCTCAGTTTTCAGTTATATCCCATTGACCCATATATCTATCTTTATGCCAGTACTATATTGATTTTAGTACTGTTGCTTGATAGTAAAGTTGGAAGTTATGTCCTGTGTTGATACTTCCATTTCTCTCATTTTTTCTCGGCATTGCATTTGCAATTCTGTGCCTTTTGTAGTTCTGTATACATTTTAATACTTTTGTTCAATTTCTTTGAAAAATATTGCTTATAGTTTGATGAGATTGTTTTCAATATTTATGTAATTTTAGGCATTATACTCATTTTGATTATATTGATTCTTGCCATCTACAAACATGGGATGTGCTTCTGTCTCCTTATGTACTTTAGGAACTTGTAGTTCTTTTTTTTTTTTTTTAAGATTCATTTATTTATGCACACAAGAGCTGGGGTACAGGCCAGAGTCCAGGGAAGTGAGAGGATTCACCAGAGACTGAGTGGGGAGCAGAACAGGCAGATCGACTGAAACACACTGCTGAGGGGAGCAGTGGGTGAAGCAGGAGAGGTCTGCTGCACCATGTGGGTCCCCTCCCTGGCCGGTGTCAGGGATCGAACTCATGTTGCAGTGGCTGGGTTTGCTTCATAGTGCGTTGCTCAACCCATTGCACCATCAGGGAAGGCCAACACATTGTATTTTGTGTTTATCTTATTGTGTAGATCCTCTACCTCCTTAGTTAGATCGATTCTGAGATATTTATTTCTGAAGAAATTATAAATGGATTTTCTTGATTTCTTTTGTTTGTTATTTGTATATAAAAAAGCTATGGATTTTGTGTGTTGATTATGTAACTTTTGCTGTATTCATCAATTTTTTCTCATAACTTTTCTTTGGAGTCTTCAGGATTTTCTTTATATATCAGATTGACTGTGAAATGTTATAATTTTACTTGGATTCTCTTTATTTCCTGTTTTTATCTGATAGCTCTGGCCAAAGCCACTAACAGTAAATGAAACAAAAGTGGTAACCACCCTTGTCTCATTCCTGATCTTAAAGGGAAAGCACTCAGTTTTACACCATTAACAACCAACCATATTGGTTGGCTGGTTGTAATATTTGGCCTTTATTATTATACTGAGGTATGGTTTTTACATTCCCATTTTGTTCGGAGCTTGATTTTATTATAAGTGGGCCCAAAAACTTATTAAATGCTTTCTCTGCATTTATGGATATTATCATATGTTTTTTGTCTTTACTTTTGTTGATATGATGTATTACATTGATTGATTTATTAAACCAACTTTTATCCCTGGGATTGGCCCCACTTGATCATGATGATTAATCTTTGTGATACAGTGTTGAATTCAATTTGCTACTATTTTGTTAAGATTTTTGCATCAGTGTTTATCAGGGATAATAGTCTCTAATTTTCTTTTCTTTTGCTGGTTTCAGTACTAGGGTAACATTGACATCATAAACTGATTAGGGAGATTTTTCTTTCTTGATTTAAAAGCAAGTTGAGCAAGTTGTATTTTAGTTTTTCCTTACAGCTTTGGTAAAATTCATTTGTAATGTTGTCTGCTCCTGGTCTCTTTTGGGGGTAAGGGAAGCTTTTTTTTATTGCTGTCTCAATTTCCATCCTTGTTATATGCTTGACATCTGTTCCTCCCTGGCTTAGTCTTAGCAGAATATATTGACCGAGGAATTTGTTCATTTCTTTAATGTTGTCAACATTACCTTATAGTTGTTCATAGTTACCACTTATGACCCATTGCATTTTTGCGCTGTGGTGTTTTTTCTTTCATTTGTGATTCTATTTATTAATGTCTTCTTTCTTTTTTGTTAGTCCCGCTAGAGTTTTATCTATTTGCTTTTAGAATTTGTCTATTTTTGAAGAATCAATTAGTTTCATTGATTTTTTTCATATAATCTTTTTGATCTCTATTTCATTTATTTCCACTATTATTTTTACTACTTCCTTCCTTTTACTAACTTTGGGTCTGTTTTAGCCCTGTTTTCCAAGTTGCTTTAGATGTTGTATTAGATTGCTTATTAGGAGAGTTTCTTGCTCTTTAAAATGGGCCTACATGGTAATTACCTTTCCTCTTAAGACTGCTTTTGCTCATAGATTCTGGTAGCTAGCTTGTATGCTCAATGTGTTTTTCTTAATAGGTCTATTGATTTTTGCTCTAATTTCACTTTTTATCTAACAAGTACTAAACAACATATTATTTAGTTTCTATAGTTTTTCCTGTTTTTTTTTTTTTTTCCTCTTGTTTTCTAACTTTATGGCATTATGGTCAGAGGAGTATTTGGTATAATAAAGATCTTTGTAGTTTTATTGACAACCCAAAATATAGTCTACTCTTGAAAGTGTTGAAAAAATATGTTTGCTGTGTTTTTATTTTTGGGGGGGAGATGGAATATTCTATAGATGCCTGTTAAACCTATATAGTTTGTTATTTTATACTGTTTCCTTACTTAATTTGTCTTGTTGACCAGTCCACAATTGTAAGCAAAGTACGGAAATCTCTTATTGTTCACTTTTGTTATTCATTTTTTTTCTCTGTTTTTCTATTTGTGCGTTTTTTGACATTGTGCTTTTGAGCTCATTAATTCTATTACCTATGTTTGTTTGCTGTAGAGGACCTCATTTATATTCTTAATTTGGTTATAGTATTTCTTAGCTCTGTTAATTCCAATTATAACTACCTCATATTTTCTGGGTCTTTATTCTGTTACTGTTTTATAGCCTCACTTTTTTTTTTCTTTTTTGAGTTCCTTAATCATTATTACAACAGTTACCTTAAATTACTCTTCTGTCTTGTCCCACAGTTGTGCTGAATTGAGACATCTGTTTTGGGGACTATTGTTGGAGTTCCTAAGAACTCTATCCACTGATATCTTATGGACTCCATTTCCAACTCCGTACCGAAGATATCCCAGGCATTCAGAACTACAACTCCCACAATGCTTTGGATCTCCCATGATGCTTGACTCCTTGAAGGAGATATAAGTGGGAGCTAAGAGTGGAGTTAAGCAGCCATACTTAACTCCTGAACACATCTGAGCCTGGAGGAGAAACCAGTTTTGCCTGCCTTCAGCATGCACTTGGGGACCCAGCTCAGTCAACATTACAGGTAGGACATGTTCAGTTTATCTCTATTTTTCTGTCTGTGCCATCCTATTTCCCTTTGGTGTTGCCTTTTAATGCTATTGGCATTTTTTGTTCCAGTGTTTGTGGAATGTTCTATTTCTTCATTTTTAGGCTTTATTGGTTGTAATTTGGATTGACTTTCAGATGGTTGCCTCTGCATCTGTGGAAGTAACCAAAAATCTGGTACTAGCAAAGGTATGTAGGAAAAAGACTGAGGTCTAGGATACCTAAGTATTTTCCAGTGGGTGTCAGGCTTTCAAGCTTCCTGTTGAACTGTGGTCACCAATTGTGTGATGGAAATCCAGTGATCTGCTTCTCTAGACTAGTTCCTTGTGTAGTTGTCTCATGTGGTCTGTTGGTTCTCACTTTTTTGCTGTTTTTGCACTACTGGGAACAGACTGTATTTGGTATGAAGAGTGGATCTATTTTCCTTTCCAGTTCAGTCCTTATTCTGGCATGTTTGCTTCTGTGGTTAGTGGTACTTAAGCTTTGGTTTATACAAGTATTCATTTGTTGTCTTCATTTTGACCCTGGGGGTGGGTTGGGAAGGCAAGTGTTTTGAATATTTTGGTCTCAGCTTCCAGTACTATTCGTTTATGAGGATATCCAGGTGGTCTGAGTTGTCTCTTCCGGCAGTTTGGTCCCAATTGTTTTATATTGAGAGCATCAGGTTCAAGCCAGTAATCCTTGCTCTTCATCCCTGTTCCTATACTTCTCCAACAATGCACTTTTTTTCCTAGGTACCAGCTCTGCATTCTCCTTTATCCAGTGCTGTGATGTTTCTAGAATATCTGGTTTTGGTGTAGGCCCCTGATTCAGCACTCTGGTGGATTGTACTGTGCTGCTATCACAGTAAACACAATTCACTTGAAGATTTCCCTACCCCTTTCTGCTGGGTCATTATTCCTAATGTGTTTTGCATGCTGCCATTTTGTTTTCATTGATTTTTGACTTTATTCTGTTGTGGTCTAGCTGTGAGTACATGGGGAGTGGGTAGAGGGTGTTTGGTATCTTTACTGTGCTGTCATCTTGCTGGATTTATTTTTATATGTTTTTTGAGAAGATGATTATTATTTTTTCTTTTGTATTATGACTTTCTTGCTTATTCAAATTTTATATTGCTGGGCATTAAAATTTGTAGAAGTTGGTAAAGACGAAATGATCCACTGCAAAATAGCTGGGTAAGGGTTATAGTCACAAAGGAAATGATGAGAATGCAAAGATTATGTGGTGTTTTGGTCAAATCATTTGCTCTCAAATGATCAGATATTTGAAAAATTTATATTTAAAATCTGTAAGAAGTGCATATGGAACAAGATAAAGTCTGCTATATATATTATATATGTTTATATATAGAGAGATATATATGTGATGTATTGAGGCTGTTAGAAGGTACAAGCACAGCTAGAAAATATTTAAGAAAAATGCTAACAAAAAAATGATGGATTCACTTCAGGTCTGTTTGTAACAAGAAAAAGAGCTAAAATTTATTTTGTCTTCTCCATCAAGAAGACCATAGTTTTATATTTCTGTGTGTATAAAAGCTGGTTCCTGTTGCCAAGGTAACTCCTGTGCTAAACATCTCACCTAAAAACCAGCTAGTGTTCTTTATGATTCCATTTTGTCCTCTCCCTACTGGTATTCAGTTAAATTAATGAAAATACACTTCAAAGGAAAACTGAATTCAGGGCATTTAGAGATTTTTGAAGATAAGAATTCTTTGCGATTAGTATATCAGGCTTGATACCAGAAGTAACCATGGTGGCATGTGGAGCAATGTAGATCAGAGACACAGGAAGGAAAATAAAAGATGAGGAGTCACCATCCTTAGCCATTATTTGCCAAGGGTTTCTGCAATTATCCAGTGAAGAAGGCATGTTCACACAGCTATCTGTGACAAGTTGAGTTTTTTTTTTTAAAGTTGTATATATTCAATTCAATGAATTAAAATAGACTTGTTCATTTATTGATTGTTGAGTGAAAGCGGTGTTTTTGTTTTCTATAGTATTCCCCCAGAATGGTCTATGGTAATTAAATTTAGGGCGTGTTTGTGGCAATTATAAAAATGTATTAATGTTTATTGTGGTGGTTATGTATGTATGCAGACACATACATCTTAGGGATATAAATATACTAATGGGGACATTTCCAAAAGTGGTTTTTACAAAAATTGTTCCAAATACTTTTTTTGACTAGGGTCCAGTGAAACTCTCTTGGGACATATTGGTAAAGGGATAGTATTTAAATTTAAAATTACTAGTACTCTGTGAATCACCTAACAGAGTATATTTAATGAAGGAGAATTCAGAATATGGAAAATGTTATTTAATTCTTTAACAAATGTCATGTTTCATAAGAAATGAAAATGAAAAAGGAAATGTAAAATGCTATTTCTTGGAATTAGTGACAGTGAAATAACTTGGCTTCACTTTCAACTAGAAGCAGGAGAAGTTGTTTATTGAATTAAGAAAAGTGTTTGAAGAAAATATGATTCCTTTTATTTTATAGAGAGATGTAAATTGCACAAAAAACATGATTTCTTATTTGATTATCAAATTTTATTCCTGGTAAGTCATTCTAGTAAGTAGCATCTATTGTAGATGAAGTACCACAGTGCTTTTGTGCTCTGGAGAATTTTGAGAACAATTGTCTGGAACACTACTCAGAGATATTTCACAAAAGCTGCACAGTCTCAGGGGGACAGATATACACTCAATAAACAAACCAGCCAATGAGTACATGCACACACTTACTTTCAAACATACATGTCTGGAAATTTCCTAAATAGTGTGTGTGCAAAATATCCATTTTCAAAATTTTATAAAATCCTAGTTAAAAAACCTCCTATCCCATCGTTCATAATGGGAGGAACCTGAATGGGACGGACTTCACTTATTTCTTAGTCATTGGTTCAGCCTCTGGAGTAAATAGTCTTATATGTACCGTGTAGGCAGAGTTGTACCTGAAACCGCTTCTCTCCCAGTTCTGGCTATACATTCCTTAAGTAGATTCTGTCTGTCTGATTTCAAATATTACTTATTTCATATGGTGCCGATAATATTGGGATATTAAGTTTCTAATGTATTATGATTTGATGTAGTTTTCATTCTTTTCTCTCTATTTACTATTGCTACTACTATTTCAGATTCCAAAACAAATCATTCTTTACCTTTTAGAAAATCCTTTATTATTTGTTGAGCATTGATTACTGCTCCTGCCTCTCATAGAGGAAACGTCAACATTGCCATGCCCTGTGGAATGTGTTTGCTGGAAGCACCTTTGATAATGTCAGAAATGATGTCATTAGTGTTCTGGGGAGAGTGTATTTTTCATGAACTTGTTTCATTTTCCACAGAGCATTGCTAATGGTAGACAGCAAGTATCCATCAAAGATACAACTTTGTAAACTAAAAATTTTATAACAGATGAACATATTTTTACCAAACAGAAATTTTGATATAGTTTCATTAAAGCAATTTTAGCTTTGTTAAAAAATCCATTTTTAAAATAACTGGTAATGCCCTTTCAAAAAGAGAAACAAAGTATGCACTCTCAAATGTGATTCATGCTTTCCAGAGAAGGTGACAGAAATGTATAGTTTTTTTTTTTTAGTGTCTCCTAAGTGTATTTTACACATAAAAATCCCACAGGCATATGTCATCAACAGATGGTATTTATTAAAAACTCACATTCATTCTTGGGTGTTTTCAATGTCATTCTACTTGAAGGCAAAGAAATGAATTACTGACCTTTCAGAGTTGTTTGACTTACAAGAATATGATCTGGAACTGTCCCACTGCTTAGAGTATGTTTATTTTAAATATATGCATAAGTTAAGTGTGTTTGGTTGTAAATGGAAGATATCCAATATGAGTCAGAGTAACCAAAAAGTTCCTTGTAGTGGCTCACATATAGAAGGGTGTGGTCAGCGTTGACATTAGAGAAAACTGGATTCACAGACTGTAGTGCATCAGAAGGTCCATTTTCACCTCTTTTGATGTGTTGCTTCATCTTCCCTTCAGGAGATAACATTCTCCACACAGCAGGGAATGTGGTTCCAAAATTGATTCTCAGCCACCAAAGAGAAAAGTTTTTAGGACAAACTCTGTTTCAGGGTTTTATATGGTACAACAATGGCCCAGTGGCAGTCAGTATTGCCCAAAGTTGAAGTATTAAGATTCACTTCTTGAGTCATAAGATTAACATTTTACTGTCCATGACTCTATTCATAGCAGGGTTAAGAAAAACAAAAGGAAATCCCTAGGATCCAGAGACTGTCTCAGCCCTGGTTTTCAAGCCAATCCTTCCACCTACACTAGCAAACAAGAGACATTTTCAAAAAATATAGTAATAAAAGCTGAAGATTCACTGTTTCTTAAGAGTCAGTCAAGACCAGTTTCTTCATGTTGCGCACATCTCTTATATTATCCCAGTCTTCACCAGAAGTCCAAATCCTCAAGCCATAGAAGGTCTCCTTTATGTGCCGCCACTAGTCTGGCATCCTCCAAGCTGATATAATTTCACTTACCTCCCTGATTGTCCTACTTCGTCCTGTGTCTCCATACCATTCATCTCTTAAGCATACATTATTCCTTCCAGAACTCAGGCTCTATTAGCAGTAAAGTCAGGCAACATCTTTGACTCTCTAGACAGTCCTTTTTCCTTTATGTTTTATTGAAGTTTGACCATCACTTGAGGGTTTCTAAATAGCCTTCAACTCTTTTATTTTTTTCTCTCACATGCTTTGGATAATGAAATTCCTAGAGTTGGTAAAAATATACCTTTTTTCTTTAATTACCACTTCAGGATCATGTAGTTTTCCATTGTCCCTAAAACTAACTTTATTAATTGCACTACCCCTCCTTGTTGCAATATGTACCTGCTGCTAGTAACCCTGTTTTATTCATTAATAATGGTAACACACTCCTGACCTCCTGACATTTTTTTTTTATTCCAGCACCACCATCACCACCACTCTACTTCCCACCCTTTTTTTAATGACTTCAATGTCAAGTGGATAACTCAACCCTACTCTGACTTTTCACATCATTGAACTTCTACCTTAGAATGATGGCTTCTTCAACTCCAACTCAGATACTCAACATCACATAGATAGATTTTAATTCCAGTAGCACTTAGTTTCTTATAAATAGCCCACCACAACCTCAGCGTTCCTTTATCTTTAGTTTGCTAAGTCTCATTTCACTTGCTCCTATTATTACTAGCTTTTTTTTAAGAGTTTCCAGTCATTTTAATGTATCATTTTTGTTGTCATTAGTGCTCTCCATGTCCTCACTATCTCTCTTTAATTTATCTTCTATATTTAAACCAAAATTTTTTCCTCTCATAGAGTCATAGCTCCATTGGCCCTTTCTCTCACCAGCATACTCACAGGTAAAATCTCAGCTTCATTTAGCTCATCTCTCTGCTCTTTCTTGAGACACTAATTGTTGCTGCAGAACAACACCCACACATGCTGGTTATTTTCACCTAAATTGATGGCAGCATATCTCAAATAAGTTGTAAGGGTGCTGAACAATTCTATCTTATTTCTGTTATTTCTGTCCCATCATCTGAAGGAATCTAAGACTTCTTTTATTTTTCTTATCATACCCTGTTTTCTCAGTCAACTATTTTATTTTATATTTTAAGGAGAGAAAATTTACCCACAAACTGTATCTGTATTACCATCTTCTGCATTGCAACTGCATATGGCATCTTGCGTTCTCTTATATATTGTGAAAATTTTGTTTGTACTGGGTGCTGTGCCACACTGCTCATGCCCAGATCCCATCACTGTTCAACTTCTTCATAGACCCAGCCATGTATTTTCTGGTCACCCACAGGTTTTGACTACAAGGACCCTCCTAGATAAATTTTTTGCTAACAAATCTCCAGCTAAGAGTTTCACAGGAAAGTTAGACTAAAGGAGATAGTGCTGGGAGTGTTCTCTGGAGACTGAATCTAAAAAAGGCTATAGTAGTTGAATAGCCGCCAGGTAGTTTTAATGCGAACCAGTGAGAACCCCATCGTAGCGGTAGGCAAAGC
Source organism: Galemys pyrenaicus (assembly GCA_019455555.1). NCBI lineage: Eukaryota > Metazoa > Chordata > Mammalia > Eulipotyphla > Talpidae > Galemys > Galemys pyrenaicus. Next base: position 14,448,690 of record JAGFMF010011668.1, on the reverse strand, counting down.
ATGGGAAGCTCTTCACACACCACAATGATGCAATTGTTAAGTATTTTTCATTCTTGATTAACTTGAATGGTAGTCCATGAAAGGAGAGGAATCAGTGGGGGCATCTCAGATGCTTTAGAAGTTTGGGAGAGGCAGTAATTACAAGTATGGTAGACTTTAATGTTGCTGCTGGGAGTGGTTGATGCAGTCCATTAATAAATTAATGACTAATGTGGAAGCCAGAGGACCTGTTGGAAAACATATGCATAGACTCTACTCTCCTGCAGTCAGTCAGAGGGTAGAAAAATGTAAGAAACAGACCCAGGACCTAATAATAAGAGCTACATAATTTCTGAGACTGTTAAATGCATAGTCCTGGAAATTCTTATGCAAATGTCAGGGCCCCAGTTGGAATGAGTAGAATTCTGAGACTTTGGACAGAGATGTATAGATTGAGGTAGTTAAATACTTTGAAAGGCAAATGTTTTATGGAACATCTGGACTTGTAGCAGTAATGGTTCACATTTCCTTCAAAGAGGCTAGTATTCCCACTTGCTTGAAGATGATGAAAGGATTCTGCTTTGCAAAATGATATTGTCCTCATTCTTGCTCATCCTGGCCATCAGTAGAGTTGCTAGAGTGTAAGCACAACATGAACTGGCTGGAGAGAATAAATGTTGAGTGTGAAAGTAAGGAAAGTTGCCATACCAAGAAAGAGTGAAAAGACTTAGTCAAGATACACTGACAGGAGTCTTGAGATGATCTCCAGAGAGACCATGAGAGAGCTAGATCTTAAGTACTGTACAGGATGTTGGGTATGGCTAAGCCTATTGCTATGGAAGCTCTCTCTAGTATTGAAGTATCTATCTGTCAAGGACTCTGACACTAACATGTTATTTTGATTTTGAAATCTTGGGGAAATGATGATTTGCCCTCAGAAGAATGATAGAAATGCAAGAACGTCTGCAGAAGATGGCCAAAAATGATTCAAACAAGGCTGGAAATCTCTTCAGGATGAGAACCCTGCCTGCTAGCCTTGGAAGGGGGTATTTTTGCCAGGGGTACCCATGTCACCAAGAAGCACCTCTAAAAGTAGAACTAAGAATAAGGGACAGTCTTACAGAATTGGGCTCACTGATAGGAAGATTTCAAAATATCGGAGGCATTGAGGACTACATAACAGATGTAAGGAATATATGCAGCAGATGTCAGGTGTATTTCCTGGGAAAAGACTTCGTGAAAGAAAATTTAGTGTAGAAAGTTTATTTCCTTGCTGATTTTCTACTCTTTTATTATGGGCTGTTGAGGGCAGGGAATTGTCTGCCTTATCCACTTCTATATATTCAATAGAGAAAGTATTCCTGGATTCCAAAGAGGCTTCTAACAAAATATTTGGAAATGAAATTATCTTACAGTGTAGGAGATGGGGAGATAGGTGGTGTCAATTCTGAATATTTGTGAGATTATTAACACTTGGATTTGCAACTTCTGTGGCAAGTTTTAAAATGTTTGATTAAAAAAATGACTATATGCCTTTAAAGATTAGAAGCAGATTTATAAAATATAACCCTTAATAAACACAGCTGTTTTCATGCTAAAGCGTGAAAAGATTTACTTAAATTAAGTTTATGTAAGCTCTTAATTGAGTGTTCCTGAACTATCAGAAGAAAATCTGTCCCTGTCCTGGGCATGGACAACCAGAGGGGGTTCTTAGGTGATTACCCAAGATAGAAAGATGGCAGTGATACTCCTTTTATTCCAGTAAGACAGAAAATGAAACCTTGGAATTTAGGGAAGAAAGTATTGAGGTATGGTTAAATTACTGGTGAAAAAGTGTGGGGAATTTTAACCTATATTTACTAAACTATCTCCTGAGAATTGGAGTGTTTTGAGTGGTTGGCACATAATGTATGTTCAAAGGGTTCAGGGCTCAGTGAGTTTAAGAAATGCTGCCCTGGATTCTGTGTGTTAGTTTCTAAGTGAAAGCATATATTAAATACTTGGCCTTCAAAAATGATTATAACCATTTGCACATCCAATGGATAGTATGATTTTCTCCAATTCATGATTTTTTACAAGAATTAGAAGAAAAAGGATAAAATATTATTATGAAGAACTAACACTGCATATAAGGCCAGATAATTGAGTCTAGACTTGTTAGATCTCTTTACATACTGTTTAATAACACATATATATGTATGTGTTATTGTTTATATATATTATTGAGTGTTTAGTGTTTCTGGTATTCTCTTCTAGGCATTGTCAGAAACAAAGAAGTCCACTGTTATGTGATTTATCCTTTAAAATGATGAAGATAAATATGGTTTATAACATTTATTAGAATGCATGCTTATTTATTCATAACTACACAAAAGAATGAAAAATGATCAGTAGTTCAGATTTCATTGTTACCTTGGTATCGGTTTCCCAAAACTACTGATACATTATTGAAGGCAAAAATAATCACATTGATAATTTCCATTCATGTCTTTAAGTTAATTACAAGTCACTTAAGCCCTTTTGGCAAAGTTAATAATAAGCAAAAATTCATTAAGCAAAAGAATATGCTTCTGGCAAATTCAACCTCTCGGTGTGGGTCTGCTATACATGCCCTCTATTTGTACAAGGTCCCTGTTCCTTACACTCCTCAATTAATTGCTCAAATTGTTTTTTTTCTATCAAGGTATGCATTGTAAAAAACAATAATTCATTCCCTATTCCTATTATTCATTCCCTATTATTTTTAATGAATTAATGGTTTTAAGAGAATGGTAGAATTTCTATATAAATCAATAGTTGAGGAAGACACTTGGAAAGGGCACTGGGCGTGTATACCCAACCTAACATAACATCATTTAAGAATTTTCTTTGATGTGTAATTCAAACTTACCCCTCATGGCATATGTTCTAAGTTAACTGAATTGATTTTCATTAAGCTGAGTTGGGATTGAGTGAATTTTGCTGTGGTCTCTGTCTTATAAAACAAGGATTTACCTTAACCTTCTCAGAGCAGAACATTTTATAGGGCAGCACTGTGGAGTGTAAGTAACTAGCACAATAGCTAGGCAACCAGAAGCAACTTAAGAAAAAGCCAACCAGGGATTATCTATACAATATTTGGTATTAAAAGATTAAATGAATTTTCCTGTGTTTTCTAGCAAAACTTGTGATATTGGTGTCTCACAAAACATCTATATACGAAACTTATTTTATCAGCTTATCTTTCATCAAGCTTTACTTTTGATTGCCTGAGGCTTTTCTCAAGTATTCACTTAGTTCCTTGGCTTAGGCTACCTTGAGAAAAATTGAATTAGTGAATTAGTATAATTTCAGCACTGTTTAACCTAAAGGAGAAGCACTGGACTGGATAGGATGATTAAAGCATCTGCCACAACCTGTTGGTGAACAGTAGAGTTTGGTCCCTAGAGTGATCCTTGATTAGAGGCTGGCATATCTAGTACCTTGTTCACTAGAATTCAGCTGAGTCAGGGAATAGAAGGTCCAGGGTGGTTAAAGTTCAATATACCAGTAAGCACCATTTTCCTGAAAGCAAGAAGTCATACGTTTAAGGTCCATGAGCTATATTCTGATAGTTCCTATGCATTCCATCATGTAAACAAGGGACCTAAAAGATTAGTGTTCTTCACTAATGCTGCAGAATATCCAATGAAATAATCACATTGGCCAATCTAGGATCAAGTGCCCACACCTGAATCAATGAACTGAGACCAGAGTGTCAGTCTACAAAAGATATGTGCAAGCTCCCATAGGAATCATAAAAAACACATTTGTACATGTGGACAGAATACTGAGATTTAAGTGTAGAGGAGACATAACGATTGGCATCTTCTGCACCTTGTCACCTCACTGTATTTCTTAGATAAAGATGAGTCACCTCATTTTACTCTCTTTAAGAAAAAAGTAATAGCTGCTCCAAGCAGGGATATGTTGTATAAAGTGTACAATAGCTTTACATGGGAATTTATTTTCATTTCTCCTAAGAAGTTGAAAGTGACTCTGAAAAGATTTCCATTTCAATGATAATAGGTGACTGACAATGTAGAGCAATTGCACCAAATAGTAACCAAAGGAACATACCTAGAGGAACATAGAGATGTAAGCCATACATATTAATGTTAGCACAAGTAAGTTACAAACAACTTCTATCATGTCTATAGCTATTGGTAAGCAACATTTGCATTTCAGAGAAGACTGGACTCCAAAGGAGAATACCATTTATCATATAAATAGAAGAAGAACAAATGGTTTAGAAATTAGTCATGTGATTGAACATTTTAATCTTTAGTCAGGGGGAACAGGAAATTGTTTAATAGCCATTACTTAATTGCTTGTGGTTTCCCTTATTTAAGTGAGTATAAAAATGTATATGGATCTTAGAAAAGTATGACTCTTACTGAGACTTTATTTTGCAGTATCACAATGACCCAATTTAAATAACCTGCCTAAGTCTATTCAATATTGTGCCTAAGTTAATTAAATCAGATCAAGTATAAAACCCAAATTCTTGGGCCATTATGTACATCCAGGAAGAATTCTCTTCTTCAAAACTGTGATTTAAAGCACTTTATTTAGGAAATCTACAATCTAGTTTGAATTAAACAACTTTTTATTTGATTATGGAGCATGGCTTCAGAAAATTTACATATGGAAGAGTAATTCTGGTTTTTTTTTTTTTTTTCTTCTTTTGATTGAGGTAACAGTTTACAATACTGCAAAAGGTTTTGAGAAACTAGGTATATAGTTTTTCATCTCAATTGTATATTTCACACCATCCCCAAGTGCCCAGTCACTGTCTATCACCAAGCTGCCCCTCATCCTCTTTTCTTCTGGTAACCACCATTTTGTTGACAGTTCAAAGGTCTTTATTACCTTGTTTGATTTTACTTTATAATCCACAAATTAGTGAAAACACACAGTCTTTGTCTTTTTTTGACTTATTTCATGTAGCACAATTCATTCATGTTGTCAAAAGTTCCATCCATGTTGTTAAAGATGTCAACATTTTATCTTTTCTGTGGTGGAATAGTATTATATTGTGTACTTATATTATGGCTTTTAAATCTGTTCACCCATCATTGGGTTCAGGGTTGTTTCTGTGTCTTTGCTATTATAAATAGTGCTGCAATGAACATAGGCATGGATATCTCCTTTGGAATAAGCATTTTCATGTTCTTGGGTAAATAACTAGAAATGGGATTTTTAGGTCATATGATGGTTCTATTTTTATAATTTGGAGGAACCTCCATACTGTTTATCAAAGACAACTTTTTATATTCTCATAACAATGCAAGGGAAGTTACTTTTCTCCATATCTTTGCCAACTCATTATTTCTTGACTTTTTGTTAATAGTCATTCTAACCAGTGTGCAGTGAAATCACATTATGATAATTTTCATTTCCCCATGATATGTGATGTAAAATATCTTTTCATGTGCCAATTGGTCATTTGTAGTCTTTGGTGAAATACTTGTTTAAATCATCAGTCCATTTTTTAATCAGTTCATATATCTTTTTGTTGTTACATTGCAGAGGAGTAATTTTAGATAAGTGTTAGATGAAATGCCTTTTCATAGCCATTGCCAACTTTGTGACCACAATCATATAATTACAAGTATGATATTGTAAAGGGATAGTAATATATGTTAGAAGTCTTCTTTTAACCTCTGCACTTTGGTTTTACTAAACCTGGATAGCATGTAAAGGACACTCAAGTATTATTGAGCTTATGGATAAATAACTCCTTGCCTATGCTTTAATCTGTATATTTCTGTACAGTGTGGTTACTTGGCAAAACGACCATATAAATCTAAGAACACATACTAGCATAAATAACTTGCAAACAGTCAACATTTGCCAAAAGCAGAACTTAAAAGTTTTATTACACAGAAAGTCAGTTTTCCCCCATGTTAATTTAGGGGACAAATGTCCAGTTTCCATTCATGTCCTAATATTAAAATAATACCACTCTACCTACTCTCTTTGGAAGATTTCTCTAAAATTCTTCTTTATTCACTTAGCGTTTCACCAAGACAAGTCCATTTGTCATCACTGAACACAAACATATGAAATCACATATAACATTGACAACTATATTTCAAAGAGGGACAAATGAATTATATATGTTACCTCCTCCTTACCCCCTTTACCTGCCCTCTGTGCCCCCTTTCACAAGGTATAGATTAGTAAAGTTAACCATTCTCCAACTTTTATGTCAATTTCTACCATAATACCAGTCTATACTTTTATTATCAGTGCAAAAACTATTCTTATTAAAGCTTTTGTAATAGATTTCGGCCTCTATGACTTTGGATCATATATACTTTCAGAGAAAAGTGGTAAAAAAGGCCCACATTTCAATTACTCTTGTCCCTGAAACTGGGGGGGCATTGTTAGAGTCTCAAACTATTGACTCCCTCAAAGTTAGAGGTAGGCTTTTCCTCCTAGGTACCCAAAGTCCAATTGTAGGTCTATTTTGATATCTTACAGTCATATGTTTTTTCCTTACTTCATCTACTCTTGGAATAATGTCTTAGAGAGATCATTCTCTCCTGCCCTTCAGACCTCTTCCTTGCCTTTCATGTTCGAATATTTGAAAAATTCCAGAAAATTTCCTTTCACCTTCTTACCTCTCTCCTCCCAATAGCATTGTTTGAGGTTCTGTATTGATCTGTCAGAGCCACAGAACTCAGATGAGAATTTATTCTCAAATAAATTTCACTGTTCCTTTAAAACAAACAAAAAATATGTTTCTTAACATAGTAACAGTCTACATGTTAGGGCAAATTTTCCCCACAACGTCACAAATTCACAATTTTGAGAGCTTGCTTTTTCATTTCCAAGGTTTTATTAAACAGTTTATATATTTAAATGATAGTGAACTTTGTGTACATAAGATTAAGATAATTTAGGCCAGGGAATATAATTGCTTTCTTAATGTGGAATTCTACCTGTCGCTGAGGGAAACAACAGCACTGCTATAGTACAGACATTCATAGATGTTACTTAATAAATCAAAGTGCAAAATGCCTACGTTGTAACTTGCTATTCTTTGAACTCTAGGCTTTTCCATTTAAAACAGATTTGGTTTCTTTTCTCATAGGTTGGCACTCTGGCAGAATTGTGCATTAGAAACAATGTAGGTCTTTATGGAAATATAGATTATAGTTCATGTTAAAATGTTTGTTATTGACATCCTTTTGTCTTAAATTGGTGGTGCATTTAGTGGAAGTGCATTGTTACAGAATTTGCTTAAAATGATTCTGACAACAGAAAAATGGTGCCATAAGTATTATAGCAAAGAATTTTTTTCCAAATATTAATGCATTTTAGCTTTTGGCTGCAGAGTTAAAAGCATGTGGGATTTTTAGAATGCTGGTCAATAAACCTTATATAATAGCTGGATCACCCTGAAGATTTAATTCAGAATGGAACTGGCAAGTAGTTTGCAGACCGTGACATAGTAACTAGGGTTGATTTTGGTGATTTGGAAGACCTGTGAAGGAAATGATTAGTTTTAACACATTCCAGAGTATTGACTTTTCAAAATAAAGATTTTTTAGTTTATATAAGTTTAATATTAGACCTCCTGAAGATTCCTCTTCCTATTTTAAATGGATGAAAATTTTCCATCTGGGGAGAGATTTCTTTAATGTCCTTCTTAAAGGTATTTATGAGTAAAAGCTGTCCCATTGCTTGTTAAGTATAGAGAGAACACTTTCAAAAATGTTCTAACATTAATGAACCCACACTAAATAAATATGAAGCCTCTTTTGCACAAGGTTCCTTCAGTTATCACTAGGAACTTTAAACTTTACTGGGATATTTGGAAGCTATGTAATGATTAAATTTTCTTTCTCTAAAGTTTTAAAAATCTTATCTTTCACCATGATAAATTACATTATCTCATTTTTAAAAAATGAAATGGACATTTGGAGGCAATGATTTTCCAGCTCAAAGGAAGGTAGTATGATTACTTGACCAGCTCTTTAGAAAGAACTCAAGTATCGGATAGAATAGTCTCTAGGTTATCATCAAAACCTTATATCCTGTTACTATATAATTGAGGCCACAAGGTTGTCAATATCAAACACGTTCATTGCTTCCTTAAATCTGCGACCTGAAACCAAAGCCAGAATTTTAAGTCACAAAGACATCACTGATAGCACGTGGGAAATTTTCAAAGCCGTGTCAGGGGATTTAAGGAGCATTGCTTCCATTAATCTTGCTGAAAGTCTCATGACTAAATCCCTATGCATTGCTTTTAAGATTTGCTCAAAAATGTCTCAGCATACAAAGTATGGACAAGTTATTCATTACAGCTTTTACTTTACAGCATTCTGAAACTGTTTCTAAGTAATTTAGCACCTACTTTCCTCTTCTATAAAAGATCATAAAATACTTTCTGCCTAAATGAAAGATTTGCTTTTTTGATAACATGAAATTTTACGAAGAGTAAAAACTAGTTTTTATATCAAGCTTGTCTGGAAGGAAAATAGTAGTAAAGTTAAAAGAAACTATAGTAGGTATACTGATTTCTTATTTTTTTTACAAAAAATTATACAAACTTAGATGTTTTTATTACTTACTACATACACATTCTAAGTAATATATGTCACAGTACATCTATATCTATTTTATATGATACTATACAAAATGTAATTAGCAGGCATTATATTATGTGCTTGAAATACCAAGGTTAATAAGACAGGGTAGGTAGGGAAAACCAAGGGTAATAAGACAGGGTAGGAAACTATAGTAGGTCTATTGATTTTTTTTTTACCAAAAATAATACAACTTAGGTTTTTTTATTACTACAACTTTAGATTTTTTTTATTACTACACACACATATTCTAAGTAATACATATCACATTTTACCTATATCTATTTTTATATGATATTACACAAAATATAATTAGCAGGTATTTTATTATGTGCTTGAAATACCAAGGTTAATAAGACAGGTTAGCTCATGTAATTCATGGTCTAGTTGAGGATAGAGGAACATAAAATATACTAGAGAAATGTATCGAGGAAGAGAGAGTCTAGAAAAGAAAAGACTTGAGCCATACAGTCCTGTGCGATTTTTGAATCATAGAGTTGGAGTTGAGGGTAATTAAACTAGTAAACATAAAACTAGAAAGTGATAGCCAGATTTAGAAAGTTTTGTAATGCAATGCTAATTTTCACTTTACTTTGTACGGAATATGATCATATCAATAACAGAGAGAAAATTGACAGAATTCCACGAATGAAGGGTTAGCATGAGTAGGTCACAAAGGCAGTTAGATCATTGGGGACCTTATTGAAGAGCAAGTAGAGATAATAAAAATAAGAACAAGTGCATTTCCACTGACAGTATGTATAATGAAGTAGATTGAACAACTGGGCAAGGGTTGGGAAGAAAAATAAGTCAATTTCACTGAAGTTTTTAGCATCCTGGGTAGAAACTAGAAGACAGTAAGGATGAGACAGTAGAGGATGGTTTCTGTTCTAGTTATGAGAAGTCAGAGCTATCTGAAAAGTATAACCATTGAGTAAGTTACACAGGTATTTTTTTTTGCAACATCAGGTCATAAGTTATGAAGTTGACAAACTCATCTGGAAATATAAAAAGATGAGAGCCAATGAAGAGGAGACTGACAAATCTTAGTGGCAGCTGGAATTTGAAAAAAGTCAGGAAAGGAGATTGAGTAAAGTATCCAAGGAAATAAAAAAAAAAAAAAAGAACTTCTCTAGGGGATCTTTGTAATTGAAGTTCTGGAGAAATGTTATTAGAGTCATAAGGAGCAACGTAGTTGGGAAAGATGAAGACATTAGTTTGGGTGTCTTTGAAGGAACGGGTAGACCTCCAGACAGCATGTTCAGCAGAGTGTTGGGGATGAGTCCTGCAGGGGATGTAGGTGTGTTCTTAGGTATGAGTGATGAGAGCTATCAGTAGCTGGAGGGAAGGTCGACCTACCTTCGTAGATGTTTGGAAACAGAACTAAGTGGATACATGGGGCGGATGGTGCATGGGTCAATTGGTGGTGGGAACTTTAGGGAGTCTATACATGAGAGGAGACAGTGTGCACTGTACAAAAAAGAAGAATGATATAAAATATATATATAATAAAATTAAGTTAAAAATACTTAAGGGGACAAAAATTCAAATACAATTTATTTGTTTTTGACTCCATACCACCGATAGAGGACTAAAAAAAAGGTACAGCTGGAGAGAAAGATACTTTGGGAAGGAAGAGAGACCTGCGAGTGTTTGGAGGGTACATCAGAGATCAGTGAAAAACAAACAAAGCCTTTTGGCAAAGTGGAACATTGATATTTCCGATGGTTCAAGATTTAAGAATTTTTAAAGTATAATTTTTATGCTATAAAGTCATAAATATATGATTTGGGTCATAATATCTCAGATTATTGCCCATACCAACCAGGAAAGCTAATTATTGCTGCAGAAACAATCCCTCTTACCCCATTAGTGTTTTAATAAAATAAAGTATATTTCTTATTCTGCTTCATGTTTCTTGTGAACTGACAAGTGTATCCACAGCAGACCCAGAATGACAAAGGCTTCATTTTGGTCACTACTCAGAATCACCACTGTGGGAAAAGGGCTTTGGTGAATATCGTACTGGGGCTTTAAAACCTTTTCATAGCGACATAAGTTAAATCTATTCATATTTTATTGGTCAACCTACTTGCATAGTGACCTGATTTTAAGTGGTCAGGGAATGGCAATATAACCGAGTGTCTGGAAGGAAAACCAGAAATTCTGTGAACCTCTTTTATGATCACAAACTACCTTAAAAGCTTACATGGCAACTGTAGGATTCAGAGATGATGGATGAAGGTACAAAATGGGTTGAATTAATTACATTGTTCCATGCTATTATGCATCCTGAAATGCATATAATATTAAAATCATCTAGGAACACCTGTGAAAAAGACTTCTTCCTAATTGTTTCTGAATGCTTCTAATAAAATGATACAATTAGCCTTCTCTAATGTATTAGTTATGATTAGTTTCATCTGCATGTGACAGGCAAAGTATATAACAGTAGCTTAAATAAGATTATTTCTTATGTTAAAATCTGGATGAGAGCTGCAGGGCCTGATGAAGAATCAGGTTTATTCTACCTTATTTTGTCATCATCATCATCATCATCAGTGTTTTGACATCATCTATGTTTCATTTTGTGGCCCAAAATGCCTTGCCTGTTCTAGCTTAAAGCATCTCATTTATATACCAATAGCAGTATTCTTCACATTTTACCACCACTTCTGGATTTATAGCATTGACCAGAAGTAAGACTTTTTTTCGGGGTATCCTTGTGCTCAGTTAATATTTGGGTGTTCTGTTTTGGTATAATAAGAACAGGGCCATTTGGTGTAATATGACTACCCATTTTACATACTTCACCATTCCTATCTCGTGATCCACTCAAAATATGTATTTGTGGAGTTGGAATGTCTTTTCTAACCTCTTATTCAGAGTGGAAGAACACTTTGAGAGGCTGAGCATCAGTATTGATTTTGGTGCATTTTATGTTCACTTACTTGCTTCATCTAGTAGCTCAGGTAGGGATGTTATAAAAGCTTTGAAAAATATTTTTAGTTGGCCGTGAGTCTGTGTTCTGTACAGATCTAGGGTCTGCATGGAGTTCTTGCTCTGTCTTCAGGGAAACAGTGAGTTTTGAAGAGTGATAGAGATTCTTCGTTTTTGCTTTACTCTCACTATGGGGTCTGTAGGATGGAACAGAGTTTATTGTCAAAAGGGAGATGAGATAAAGCCATGCTGTGGAACTTCAAAGACAGAAGAGGTTGGCAGCTGCATTTGACCCAACATAAGACCTGGCACAGATTTTGGGAAACAATGGAGATCTCTTACTTTATACTTCTATTTTTTGTTTCTTGTTAGAGCTTTCCTACTTTATACACCAGATGTTGCACTTATGTCATTATTGTGTTGGTAGTAGTAATGCAAATTTGAAGTGTAGGACAATGTATTATTTAAGTTGTAAATGATGCAATCTTTGCCAGAGATGCATGAATTAAACATCCAGTAGCCTAGGGCTTGATGGAACTCAGAGTCAAGGAGAATAAGAGGTGGTTGAGAAACTTGATGACCAAGATTCCTGAGACAATAGATGTCCCTTCTGTTGTTTTGTTCTTTTACATAGAATAATGATGGCAAAACAAAGGGATCATCTAAGGCTAAATATTTACATCTAACTAGGACTCGGATTATAGTATGATTGAAGTCAGAAGATAATAAAATAAAATAATAATAAAAATATAATTCTATGCCAAATATTGAGGGGAAAAGCTAAAATGAACAATGTCCTTATTTACAAATTAATTTTTCAGTTTACTCCCTGCTGTTATCTTTAAATATTATATCATACATTTCTTTTGTCTACTAAAGAAGATTTATTTTCCTCTAAAGTTTGTTCAAGTTTTCCCGATTATGGATTACATGATAAAACTCAGTATTGATTATTTTCTCTTTGTATTCCTGACCAACACAAATCCTCTTTATAATTTCACAACAAGGACTTTATCTGGATGTAAAATAGCTCTTTCTGACAAACAAAATAAATTAAGAAAAGATCTTATAACAACTTGACCCTGAACCTGATGTATGGCCATTAATTTTTAAGTCTTTTAAAAGAATTTATGTGACACTATCTATAGCATACAAAACATTTGAAAATATGATTTTATTATAGGATGTCAAACCGTATTTTAAAGTTCAAGGACATGGCATACTTTTTTATCTACAGCTTATGATGATTTTCTTTTAAGTAGATAACTATTAATAAAAGATACCTTATTTTTGGTATATCATATCTTTTCACTTTATACAAAAGAGAAGCAAAGCAATATTGTTTTATATAGTTGCTAGTTGAAGGAAAACAGATAGTCATATTACAATATCAGTTTGTAAGAAGTCTCTTGACAAGAAACATTGCACCAAAGTTGATAGTACATTGTATATAGATGATTATAATCTCCATGGAAGGAAGTATAAGTAAAACAAGCAATACTCAAAGGATGTAGTTTTCCTGAATGATTGATATCCAGTGCTCTATTCCACACCCACATTTCCAACATGATTGATTTAGGTGTATTTACCTGTTAGCAACAAAATGGAAAACCAAATCATCCAACTAACTCTGAAAAGAAATATTTGTAGATGGTTAGAGTATGCGTAAAACCTTTGTTCAGTTAATAGGAGAAAACAGGGGTATGTCCATGCTAAAATTGTGCTTGCTCTGTGTGTTTGTGTGTGTGAATTTGGGCTTAAATGTTGTGATTGGCATGTCTAATAAATTTCAAAGTAAAGATACTATTTCAAAAGCATTTCAAAAAGATCCTGAAGTCTAAGATACAGGTACTTTGGTATCAACATTTCCACAGATTTAGTCTGAGCAGGAGAAATTACTGGCTCTTAATAAAAATGAACTAAATCTCTTCTCTCCTTTGCTCTCCTTTGAATTTATTGGTTTTGGATTGGCAGAATGACTGTGCAGACTGTAAAGAATGGAAGAGCTTGGCATGTACCATGTTTTCTCCACTGCATTAATTGAACTATAAATGAGATTTCGGTCAATAAAATAAAACATGCTGCCCAGTGCACACAAAGAGAACCACAAGAGAGATTCAAATGCTCAGTAATGTGAGGAATGTGAACACAACTTAAAGCTTCTTCCATAAATCAATTAAATAAAGTATAATGTGCATTCCTCGTTGGTCTATTCCCTTAAGCCATTTTACCAATTCTTAGCACACACGCACAAATAAATTTCAAGAATTTTTCTTCCCCAAGCATAGTCAGTACACTTCAACATTGCTTTCAGCATAATTCATCCTGATTTCAATATCCATGTAGTTTATCCTTCCAATACTCTGGACTCTCAATTCTTTGATTTATTTTCCTCATATGATATTGTTCACTCAACCTCTCACACTCATGGTCACGCTCTAGGTCTTAATGTTTCTAAGAAACGTGACTCTACAATTCTAAGTACTCACATTCAAATGAACACTGTTTTTTCGGGTTTACTTTCTCTGTGACTTTACTTCCACAAACTTTCTTCAGTGGTACTTAAAATACATTGACTTTTCATAACAAAACAAATATAGTTACAAATCAAAGACATTTTGAAGGGAAGAAGGAGGGATTGGGATCAAGGCAGGGACAGGAAGAGCAGAAGGGACTATGGTGATGGTGCATGGGTGAATTGGTGGTGGAACTTCTGTGGGGACTACAACTAGAAAAGAAAGCAAATGGGGCCTCCCTGGTGGCACAGTGGGTTAAGCAACGCACTGTGAAGCAAACAGCAGCTACTGCAGCAGAGTTCGATCCCTGCTGCCGGCCAGGGAGGGGACCCACATGGCACAGCAGACCTCTCCTGCTGTGCCCACTGCTCCCCTCTGCAGTATACTACAGTTGATCTGCCTGTGCTGCTCCCCGCTCTCTGTGGTGAATCCTCTCACCCCACCACACCTGTGGCCTGTACCCCAGTGCTTGTATGCATAAATAAATAAAAAAAATCTTTAAAAAAAAGAAAATGTTGTAAGAAAAAAAATTAAAACATATATCGTTTTTCACTTGTCTTGATATTTTCATGTCCTTATTCCTTTCTTCCCAGCTCAGTTCCATGGTCAGTCATTATCATAGCCATGCTGGTATGTTTGACTTATTCTCTCTCCTCATATTCTCTCATCCTCTTGTTTCCACCTTAGTCCTGGTTAAACTCCCACTACCTGCTTACACTGTGGTAGTACCTGCCATGGTTCAATGTGACTGGAGAAAAAGACATAACTTGGTTAACTAATCCCACTTGAAATTCTTTTTTGAAAAAATTTCCTGTTTTTTTTTTAATATTTAATTTTTTACTGTAAAATTTTCTTAAATTGCTGTTCATTTTTATACAGTATTTGATTTCTTCTTTGGGTGTAGCTCACTTTAAATGCTTACTTGATGGCACAAGTGTAATTATGGAAACGAAAATCACACTGTACTAGCCCTACCCATTCCCTCCCCCTCTTTTCTAGCAGCTTCTGCATACCTTCTTATTTCCTCAGTCTTCAGACTTCTCTTGTCTCTTCATCTCACCTCTCTCACTTTCCAGAGAGACAAAATTTTTCAGCACTCTAGTGCTTCCATGTTACAAAATCTGGTGGTATTTTCTCATTTGAATTACCTGCTAAAAAGGCAATTCTCCAAAGAGGAAATGCAAATGGCCAACAAGCATATGAAAACATGCTCAACTTCTCTTGTCATCAGAGAAATGCACATCAAAACCACTATGAGATACCACCTCACACCAGAGAGAATGGCACATATCAAAAAATGTAGCAACAACAAATGTTGGCGAGGATGTGGAGAAAAAGGGAACTCTTTTACACTGCTGGTGGGAATGCAAGCTGGTCCAACCATTATGGAAAGCAGTATGGCGGTTCCTCAATCTACTAAGAATGGAACTTCCATAGGATCCAGCAATCCCACTCCTAGGAATACACCCAGAAGACACAAAAACACTGATTCAAAAGAATACCTGCACTCCTAGGTTTATAGCAGCACTCTTTACAATAGGGAAGACCTGAAAACAACCTAAATGCCAAAAACAGATGAGTGGATCGGGAAGGGAAGCTGTGGTACATATACATGATGGAATACTACTCAGCAATCAAAAAAGAAAAACTAGACTCATTCATGGGAACATGGATGGAACTGGAAGGGATTATGTTCAGCGAAGTAAGTCAGAAGGCAAAAGAAAAATACCAGATGGTTCCTCCCCTAGGAGGAATATAAGGGAACCAAATGAGGATCAAGGAAAGGAATAAGAACAACAATAATAATATAACAATAAAGACACACAAACCAAAAATGAAAAGACAAGGACAAATTGGGGATACTTGGTGGGAAGAGGGGAGGGGGAGGGTTGAGGGAAGATGGGAGCACTAGGGACTGAGGTGATGGTGCACTGGTGAGATGGTGATGGGGAATACACGGGGATTACAATTGATGTCAAATATATATAAATAAATAAAAAAATAAAGAAAAGGACAACCAAAAAAAAAAAAAGATGAATTACCTGCTAACATCCTTCCCTTTGAAAACCTTTCTTTACTTACTTCCTAGACACCACACTTTTCTGGTTTTCCTTTGACCTCACTGACTGTCAGCATAGGAGGTAACACTTTACCTTCTAGCCTCTAGGAATTGGAATATTCATGCCCTGCTCCATGTACCTCTTTTCTCTTCCCCTTTTATTGTTAGTGTCATTTAGTTTCACAGTTATAAACACCACCTTATGCTGAAGACTCCTGTATTTATTTTTCAACCTGGACATTTCTCAGAACTTAAGGCTTTGTTTTGCCTCCTAATTTGGATTTCTCCATTGAATAGGCATATCAATCTCATGTTCTAAGACAAACACTTGATTTCAGTTTTCTTCCCCACTGAACAAACATCTTCTTTCTTCTAACACCCCCTGTTTAGTGTATGGCTACTCCATTTTACCTTTTCATGTCAAAACGTTTGCAGTTGTCTGTTGCTGAAACATTCTAGGTCCAATTTATCTGAAAAGAGATTATCAGACTGCCTTCAAAATATATCCAGAAATCAGTCATATATTCTTGATACCATTGCCTCTGTTTTCATGTCTTGATTATATTATTGCAATAATCTAGTTGCCTCTGCTTCTGCCACCTCTACTGCTATCTTCTGTACTTACGCAGCGGCCAAAGACTATAAAATCTGTCACATTGCATTGTCCGATTCTGAAAGTCCTGAAATGGTTTTCTAACTCACTCAAACAAAAGGTCAAAAATTTTGTGATGGCCACTAGCGTCAACTCTACATTCTTCCCATTTCCTGTCTGACATCATCTCTTACCAGTCTTTTCCTTGCTCATTCTGCTCTAGCTGTGGAATATTACTTGCTTTTTCTGTAACACACAGCCTTGTACCCATCTTAAGGTCCTTACAACCTCTTACTATTCCTCTTACTATTCCTTTTGCCTCAAGAATCCTTCCCTTGCCTCTTGTAGACCTTTCCACAAAGGTCAGTGAAGCTTAGCTGAGAAGTTTAGAGCCTTCTCCCAGCACTTTCTGATGTGTCATCTCTCTATTTTTTTCCCCAAAACATTTACACTTTCCAATATATATGTGTATTTGTTTATTTTTTATTCATCCATTTTTCAGTTCTTAAAATGCACATTCTATAAAGATTGGGATTCTGTGTGTGTGTGTATGTGTGTGTGTTTGCTTGTTTACACTGCTCTACCCCAGTACCTAGAGCAATACCTGCTAGAAAGCAGGTGCTCAAATTATAGGTTTGGCTTATTGAATTAATTAATTCAATGTTAACATTAGTTTGCATATGATCTTGGGCAAAGTGATACTGTAAATATTATAGCCCAATTGGGAAAATAGTAGGTTTTACAGTATTAATCTTGGTCTGTGGCACTAAAAAATAGAATTCCATGTTAAAATTTTACAACCAGCTTCTTAAAGGCAAAAAAATAACTTTGTCTATATCTTTGCATAAAGGAACTCCTGTGGTCTCATGATGTTAATTTATTTGTGGCTTTTTATTTCTTGCATTGCAACTCTTTATATAGCAATGTTTCCAAACAGAAATATGCTAACAGCAGCTCTTTAATTAAGCCTCCTTGCTTTTACCAAATAGGAATTAATATCCAAGTTCAGACCAGTGGCAGCTCCAAGTCTAGGATTCAGGACCCCTTTCTGTTCATTTTTAGTTTCTCTGACCATATCTGCTCCTTCCCGCAAATTTAAGGAAAATTAGATCCATTCAATGGGAAATTCTAAAGATAGACACAGAAAATCAATTATTTGGGAAATGACTAGATGGTGAAGGCTTGTCCCCTTCTGAATGTGGGTTGGGGATAACATTATTCTGACATACCAAATCACTGATTATCTGAAACAGCCTAAGACTTCTTATTACACAAACTAAACAGGATTTATGAAGGGACCGTTATTTTTTAAAATCATCTGTCTTCCTATGACACTTTCCTGATACTTTGTTCTCCTGTTCACAGAATTTTCCTCATTAGCCTAGTTGTTCTCCTCCTCCTATCTCTGGTCAGCTCCTGTTTGTGTGCATTAATGCAGTCAGCCTCTCTTCCCCACAACTGTCTCTCTTCTGCCTTTCATCTTGGAAGATCTTGGTGCCTATGGCAACTTTAGCTGCAGGGCTTTATGTAATGTGGGCTTGTTTGCAGGGGCATAAAAGATGTTCTCTTGGGTATTTATTTTTTCTAAATGGCATTATTCTTCATATTGCCATACACTAATGAAAAATCTTAAAAACCTTCTATTCATTATTTCTAGGGTAGAGAAATGGAGAAGTCCTTTCTAAAGGTTTTAGTGCTGATTTAGCTGCTGTCATTTGAGTGTCATCTGTTTTCATTCTCTTGTGCCTCATGTACCTTTAGATTTTAGAGCTGTTGAATACTATAATACCTCTCTGACTTTATGGTAAAAATGAATCCAGTTCTGTGTTGGTTTCTACTTAGTTCTGTATTTTTTCTCACTCTTCCTTTGCTGTGGCATTTTACTTGGGCTACTCATCTTTGCTGGTACCAGAGTAGATTTTTCTAGAGGCCCAAATTCTGTTACTTATACCACTAGTCAACCTTCTCATGGGAACCCCTCCTTCCACACTATACAGTTTGGTTTCTTTTATGCAGGAGGTAAGAAAGGTCATATCATTTCAGAAATACCACCTTTAAAAATTTTATGAAAATAATTCACTAGGAATATTTAATTCCACTGTGCATCTTCCTTCAGTATCCTAAGGCTCATTATGGCCTTTCCCGCCTGGTTCCTGCTCATAGAATTCCCACTAACTACAGTGACTCCTGCTCTCTATTTCTTATAACGCTCTGGATAACAGATATTTTACCTCTCTGCTTGCTTCACCTTTTCTTTTTAAACCTCCAGCTTTCTAAATATCCCCCTATGACGACTTTTTCAACTTCGAAGGTGAATTTCATCTTTTTGTTACCAAACAACTTATTTGTGCTAATAAAAGAAAGCCAGGGGAAATGGATTATTATACGAAGTAACACAAATTTTACTGCAGTCTTTTAGTGACAGTGTCCTACTTTTGTTGTCAAAATTATGTGTGTAATTAATAAAATTGTGTGTAATTAATAATAAAATTAAATTTGGATGCACATTGAGTACTTCCTAATTTTGAAACTCTCTGTTCTGTGCTTTCCTTTTTTTTTAAAATTTAACATTAATGCGAGAGATAACAACCATGCTAAATCTCATTGTACTAATGAAAATTGAGAGTAAGATGATTAAGTAACTTGCCCAAGGTTACACAAGTTTGACATAACATATCTTTTAATCCTCACAATTACCGAGTTGGTTGGTAAGATGATTTAAATAATTTTCCATGTGTCACACAACCAAGTCATTAGTAGGTTTGGCAGTTAATGTGAATCTGCTAATTTAAAATCCTTTGTATAATGCTATGATAGTTATACCTTTATTATATCATACTAACTTGGAGTAAATACTAAGACACTTTGACATGATTAAAAGAAGTGGAGGTTGTGTTGCTTAAAACAACAGTCATGCAATATAACTTTCAACCACAAATCTTCAGCGATGCATGCAATGCATGTTTGGCTCAGGAATCTAAGGGGTTCGGCTGACCTGGATGGGTTGACCTACTTGTCTGCAGTGAGCTGTGGGTGTCTTAGGCAGTTCTCCTCTTTCTGTTTGGTCTCTTTCATGACTGGAGGTTGACTGGCTGCTGGCAGATCGAGATAGTCTCACTGAGAATGACTGTGGTGAGTTGATATTATCCAGAAGGCTAGCTAGATTAGGAAGGGTCTCATAAAATCTTAGAACTGCAAGGAGCACACAAACAAACAGGTACTTTCCTAACCTTTTCTTGTATTCCATTTGCTAAATCCATTGGCCGAACCAAGACACATAGCTAAACTCAGGGTCAGAGAAAGAAAGTGCTACAAAGTTTATGTTGAAAGTCATGGATAACAGGGAAGGGCAAATAATTGTCTTTTTTTTTTTTCTTCTTTTGGGGGAGCTAACAACCACAAAAGTCTAGCAAATTTTTAGCAGATACAGAAAAGGAACCAAGTAAACCTCTGAGGCCCTCCTCAAGCAATTTTTTCCTTAAAAAAATAAAAAAGCATTTTCTTTACTATATTGTCACAGCTTTAATCTAATATAGCCTAGTATATCCAAGCTCTAGAAGCCAGGATTCATTAAAAAATGGAACATGTGATCTCTGATGACTTAACTATATTCATGCTCTTAATTATGAACCATAAAACACACATCAAGTTTAAATAGAGCCAAAGCAATGCTGCCCAAATTTGTAATTCTCTTTTAAATAGATTGTTGGCCCAACTTACCCTGTGTCTAGTGGTTTCATGGTTTAGAAGTTTGTTTTCTGGAATTTGATGCAGCTGTTCTCTCTGAGTGATGGTCCATGGGGAAAGATGGATAAACACATAAAGCTTCTGAAAGCCATCCCAGATCTCTCAAAATCATCCTTCAGCTTAATGTCTGGGTCAGAAGTATAACAAAGTTAGTTTTGGTAATTGTTCATGACTTTTTAGAGAGGTTCATTATCAATACTCAACCTGGTTTCAGTCCAGTGGTGCTTTATGAGGATATTTCCTAAGCAAAATGAAAACATCGGAGAATATAAAGCTCAGCCCAAGGAAGCAATGCTTACAACTGTTCACACATAAGGTGTCTATAGGAGCAGTTAACAGTTTTATTTCCTTGGTTTACCAAAACACAAGACAGTCTAAGCCATTCAGTCTTTTTCTTTAATTCACAGGTACATGATAATACTAATTATAATACTTGTCCAAATAATACTAGAAACATTCCCCCAAAATAATACTGTGGATTATATTGCCATTTCTTTGTACTTACTTATTTGTACTTACTTCTTCCTTTTAGTTTTTCACGTCTCTGGACTGATATTCTTCCAATGGACAATATGGCATTATCTGAGAAGGTTCTAAGCTTTAGATATAAATGGGTGGATATAGAGGGAAGCTAGAGGAGATGGCAATGCTTCTTGGGAAGGAAAATTTGCCTTTCCCTTCTGACCAACTACATTTGCATTTTTCATGTGTGACTGTTACAGAGACCATGTACTCTTCTATTTTACTTATATGTAGCTCTCCAATAACTTTTAAAAATTAAATTGAATTAATTTATATTTTTTACATCGTTGTTCATTTTTCAACAGTTTGCTTTCTTTTCTGACGTGTAGTCCCCATAGAATTTTCACAACTAGTTCACCAGTGCACCATCACATAGTCCTCTGTATTCCTCCTTCCCTCTAACTGCCCTCCTCCCTCCCCACTCCCCATAGGATGTCTCTAGGTTATAATTGTCTGTTTGTTTTTGTCCAGTAACTACATGCATTAGAACTAGAGCTGGAGCCAGAGCTAAAGGAGGCAGAGATGGAGGAGATGCACATCAAAGAACCCAAATCAACTTTGGAGGGAAAAAAAACCCAGAAATTTGTGCTATTTTGTCCCTCTTGAAAATAGACATATGAACGGATGGAAATATAGTTAATGGAGATTAGGAAAAACACAGAGGGGTATCAAATGGTCGGTTTATGTTACACTTAAAATGGTTTAGGGTGATTCAGATGGAAATGTGAAAAAGGGAGACTAGATACTAAGGTCTGGAGCTTAGTTGTGAGTTCTGATCACTACAGGGGCACACCTAATTGGAGGGCTTTTTTTATGCGTACAAGAACTGAGGTGCAGGCCAGAGGTAGAGAGGGGTGAGAAGATTCATCAGAGACAGAGTGGGGAGAACAGGCAAATCTACACTACGGAGGGGTGCAGCTGACAAAACAGTCTCGAGAGGTCTGTTCAACCATGGGGTCAGCTCCCAGGCTGGGGATTGAACTCGTGCTGCAGTGGTTGGTGATAGCTTGATAGGACTGAAACTATCCTGCTAGTTTCAGTGTCATAGCCTAGTACATCCTGCACCACTAGGGAGGCCTGGAGGGATTTTTTTTTAAAATATTATTCTCTTCTATATGACCAAATTATTCTCAGTAATAATTCTGATATAAAACAGATAATAAAACAACCAGAAACTATATAGAGCAAAACATTTTAACTGTGTATATATTCCATAAAAGAATTAAACATTTTGGTATACAATAGAAAAAAAATAAACCAATACTTTTAATTTCATTAACACAGCTTTTGAAAAAGGAGGAATCAACTCTACCTATTGTTTTCTACCATAATGAATAATGACAGTACAGCCTTTATTTTGAGCCCTTTGTAAATTTATCAATGCTTTTATGAAAAATTTTGTCATATTTTCATTTTGTCATTTTTTTCCGTAATAAATAGAATAGCCCATTTTTTTCCATCTAGCTTCCATATAGCTTTAGATAATTGAAGAATTACTTTTATTTATGTTGCTTTCAAAAAAATGACTTTCACAAAAAGCAATAGCTGTAACAAACCCTAAGTATCAAGATATATTTAGGGTTGATCAACAATAATCTTATTTAATAATTAATCCCATACATTTTAATAACGTTCATGTCTGTTTCTTCAGGAATGATTCTAGTGGTTCTGAAGTATTTGTGCAGTAAACTGTAAGCACAAATAAAAATGTCAAGTGGTCACAGAGAATGACAGAATTGAACTAACTCATGTTCTCTTTCTTCACTTTCACAATTACTGTGCTATCACTGGATATTTGAAATCCGCCTCAAAAACAGGGACATGGTAGTATTGGATTTGGAGAGTGCACAGTGCAAGCTCAACTATTTTTAACCTTTATAAAATTATTCATAAATATTTAACCTTTATGAAGTTATTCTTTAAAATGTGTATAGGTGAGTCCAAGTAAATCAGCAACTGACTTTATAAAAGCTTCACACATTACCTTCCGTTAGACTGTATATTTTATTAAAAGATATGAAACAAAAATACACAAATTTGAAGCTTACATGTATTTACATTTAACCAGAATCAAAGCAATAGTTTACAACCTGTTTCAAGAAACACTTTTGTTTATTATAGGGAAGACTATTTTAATACTGATACCATTTTACATTTTCAGCAAATGAGGAAAAGAAAAACAGACTAACTTTTAGTTTCTTTTGATATTATTTTAAATTATGTACAGGTAACAGATCTCTTTATTGTTTACCTTGTGGGTGAATTCTGTGCTGTCCTACTTTAGTTATGTCACTGGGTTGCTGGTAGAAACTTAGGAGTCTATACTAGAAAGTAATTTATTATTATTATTTAAATAAGTATCTGTTAAATTTTTATTTTTTTATTGAACTACCATTATATTAAATCTTTGTTCATTTTTTTCTCAATGTAGAATTTCTCTTCTTAGCTGTGTTCATCATAGTTCTCCCACTACCAAATTACCTGTGATCTTCCTGTGTTCACCCCTTTTTTTGTAGAAAGTATTTAAATGCATGTGTTAGAAGTTTTTAGTGAGAACAAAAGATACCCAAAACAGAATCATGAGGATCTCAAAATTTAGTAGCAAGATGGAGGAGACCAGGAAAGACCAGGAGATATCTTAAAAGAGAGCAAAATCACTGAAACAAAGTATATTTCAAGAGGCAGGGCCTCCCTGGTGGCACAGTGGGTTAAGCAATGCACTATGAAGCAAACCCCAGCCAGTGCAGCACGAGTTTGATCCCTGCTGCCTGCCAGGGAGGGGACCCACATGGCACAGCAGACCTCTCCTGCTGTGCCCGCTGCTCCCCTCAGCAGTATACTTCAGTTGATCTGCCTGTTCTGCTCCCCACTCTCTGTGGTGAACCCTCTCACCCCCCACACCCCTGGCCTGTACCCCAGTGCTTGTATGCATAAATAAATAAATCTTTAAAAAAAAAAGAGGCAGAAGTGGTTGTCTCTGTGAGGTGATGCTGAAAATTCAATAGGAGGATTTTCAAAAACATAACCATGTGTTTGCCAACTCATGAAGGCACCTGGTAAACAAAGGAAGAACAGTTTCAATTGGCATGAAAATAGATTCCAATGTAAACCAGTTACAACTACCATTTGATACTTATAATCCTCAATGAATTATCGAAATGGAAATTGTAAAAAACGGATAACCCTTGTTTGCTTACTAAGATAGTCACACAGAAAATAAGTCTACAGCTCTATCATGTAATAATAATAAAAAAAACCAACAATTAGCTACCTAATGCATCAGTATTAACCTAGCAAGAAATGTGTAACACATGTATGAAGAGGTCCATGTATAAAATTTAACTGACATATATAAAAGAAGACTAGATCCAATGGGGCAAAATATTATACCTGTGGATAGAAAAGTATAACATAAAGAAGTTCTCAAATCACTAAACCTATGAATTCAAAACAATCCAACTGCTATTCCTAACAGGATTATTTTTGTTAATTAGTTTTCTTTTTCACAAATGCTTCTGAAGTAAATCTAGGACATAAAATAGGAAAATATTAATTACAACACATGCTCACGAGGGACATGATGCTAACAAATAACAACTTGGACAATAAAGCCACTATAATAAAATTTGCTTTATTGTCACAGTAATAATGAAATTCACCAGTGAAACATAATAAAACATTAGAGATACTTAATATAGTCATGGAAATTTATAAGTGAGTACTTCAAATGAGTGATGAAAAAAAAGGAGGTGCCATCTCTGGGGCGCTACCTTACCTCCTCTTGGCCTGAGTGTTGATTCCAACCTGGACCTGGCGCATTGCTTTGCATAGGTTTTGACCTCTTTGCTGTCAGCTACTCCTTGCAAATGTGTGCTAAGTTTCTGTTGTTTCCTGGTGTGGGGCTTCTCTTACGATCCTATGAGAGTGCACTTGACCATGACCCATGCTGCAAGAGAGGGGATGGAAGCTAATGGAAGAACGCGTCTCTATTTGAAGACTCAAGGTAATGATTCTGAATTGCACGTAAGGTACTGAGAATGCCCCTCACTTTATATCTAGTCACATGTGTCACACTAGATAATGCTTGCATTGACTTCCACCCTTTCTCTGTTGACCCAAATCCCTCACTCTGATTTCTTAAAAACATACTCTTAAAAGGCACATAAACTCTGTCCCAGATTCTGCTTTGGGGAGGAAATCTTACTAAGTCATATGGGTCATACTATAAATGCTATTGAGAAATTGTACAATGTCTCAATAAAAAGAATAAATATACATCTTTACATGTAAATAAATTCCAAATGTGTTAATAAGTAACAACCAAGTCAAGGAAAAAATATGACAGTATTGAAAACACTGGAAAGGTGGAGACTTATTTTTTTGCTTTAGTCTATCAATATGATTTTATTTATTCGATCATGGAGGTTATTTGTCAAACTTCTCTTTTTGCTAAAGGTTCTTTTCTAACTCTCAGTATTATTACATATTTATTCTCTTCTATATATTTGCCTTATATTGATTTTGGATTTTAGGTGGTCAGTAGAAATCAATGCATTTTGCCTGCCTTCTGGATCCATAATATTTTCAATTTTGTATTAGTAATACCATATATATGTAATATATAATATATGCAGTATATATGCTGTATATGTTTTACATTAGTTATACATGCTATATTTAAAGATAGTTGTATTCAAAATTCTAATTTGAGAGTCTCTTAAATGTAGAATTGTATCAAACTCTGAATATTTTCTTTCAGTTTTATTCAGGTATAATGGATATATGTTAGTATAAATTTAAAGTATACAACATAATGATTTGATTTACATGTATTCTGAAATGATCAACACAATATATTTAATGTCCGTCACCTCATATGCAAACTGTGCAGATTTCTGTTCACTACTTAAGTTATTCTCAATTGTCCTGTTGAGACAAAAATGTCAACAGATGTTGCACCATCTTTATCACAGCATTTTAGAGCTGGAAGGTCCTACGAGATAATTGAATCCCTGCATATCCAATATATAGTTCCCCAGCCAAATTAGCCCATGCCATTCTTGCTGTTGCTTCCCTGAGAATTTTTCCATTTAAAATTTCATATGAATTATCATTTATGTGTTATTAGATTAGCAGTTCATAACTACCTATCTATACTGACCACTTAAAATCATATATTGGCATATTGAATTAGATAAAAGTACTAATTTTTATTTGTTTAGATCTATATTAGTGAAGTCTTATGAAGGATTTATGGAAAAATGAAGCAGACATGCAAAAACCTCCATATGCATTTAACTGATGTCACATTGTTTGTATTATGTCTCTGTTAAGTATGTGTAATCTAGATCTATCATTCTATAAATTAAAGGGGTCAAACTTTAAATAGATGTTAGTGGCTTAACTTTAAACATTTTTGTGTTACTCAAATACAAAATATATCAGCATTGAGACCTTGAGAGCAAGATCTCATAGGTCTGTTATAAAGTCCTCATTTTCTAATTCAGAAAACAGTGCAAAAACTTTCTTTGCTTTATTTGTTTAGGCACATGTGATGTATAGTATCAAGTGAGTGGTATTTAATTAGGTAGGAAAAAATATATGCTACTTGAATTTTTTAAATGGTATATATTGAAAAAAGTAGCAACAACAAATGTTGGCAGGGATGTGGAGAAAAAGGAACTCTCTTACACTGCTGGTGGGAATGCAAGCTGGTCCAACCATTATGGAAAG
>JAGFMF010011668.1:14393504-14421594 GCA_019455555.1 Galemys pyrenaicus | reverse complement strand
ATGGTGCACTGGTGAGATGGTGATGGGGAATACATGGGGATTACAATTAATGGCAAGTATATGTAAATTTTAAAATATTTTAATAAAATTAAAAAAAATAAATGGTATATATTGAAGTAATTATAGATGCAGAAGAAATGGTAAGAATAGTACAGTAAAGTCCCATGTGCCCCTTATCTGGTCTCTTCCAATGGCTACTTCTTCTATGACTAGTATAATATAAAAACTAGGAAACTGACATTGATGGGTTGTGTATTCAGTTCTGTGTGGTTTATCACATGAATAGACTTCAGTAATTATCACCAAAGTCAAGGTGGAGAACTAGTTCCTCGGACAAAGTTCTCCCTTGAGTATCCCCTTAATACTGATATCCCTTCCTCATCCTACTATATATCCATAACTGTCCCTACCTCTAGCACCCACTAATGCTAATCTGATCTTCATATTCATAATTTAACATTTTGAGAATGGTATATAAGTGGTTTCTTTTTTTTTTTAAATAATTTTTTTTTTAAGATTTATTTATTTATGCATACAAGCACCAGGGTACGGGCCAGAGGTGTGTGTGTGGGGGGTGGGGGGCGGTGAGAGGATTCACCACAGAGAGCAGGGAGCAGAACAGGCAGATCAGCAGAAGTACACTGCAGAGGGGAGCAGTGGGCACAGCAGGAGAGGTCTGCTGTGCCATGTGGGTCCCGCCCCGGCCGGCAGCAGGGATCGAGCTTGTGCTGCAGTGGCTGGTGTTTGCTTCATAGTGTGTTGCTTAACCCACTGTGCCACCAGGGAGGCCCGTCTATAAGTGGTTTCATACAAGATATGACATTCTGAGATTGACTTTTTAAAATTCAGCATAATGCACTTGAGAACCATCAAGGTATCAGTTGTTCTTTTACAGTTTTTTTTTTTTTTTTGCTTGGTGTGCTTCATCTTTTTATCCCATAGATATATGACTGTTTAGTCATTCATCCATCAAAGGACAGTTTTATGGATTCTAGTTTTTGACTGTTGCAAATAAAGCTGCTATAAACAATCATGTACAGGTTTTATGTAGATGTAAGTTCTCACTTCCCTGGAATAAATGCTCAGGTGTGAGATTGCTAGGTTAAATAGCAAGTGTATATTTAGCTGTTTTAAAAGATACTTCCTATTTTCTATTTACATTCCTATAACAAATGTCTGAAATGTTCAGTTTTTCAGAATCTTTGCCAGCATTTGGTATTGTCATTTTTTATTTTAGCTATTCTCGTAGGTGTGTAGTCTTAACTCATATAGTAGTGATATCATATTTAGCTTGCCTTTCCCTGAAGATAAGTCATGTTAAACATTTTTTTGACATGCTTATCTGCTATGCATAGTTTATCTTTTGGAAAACACCTCTTTATGCTTTTACTCATTTTCTAAATGGACTTATTTTTTTTTGTTCCGAATGCTTTGTAAATTTTAGATAAGTCCTTTGTCAGATGTATGGTTTTTATAGATATTTTTTCCAGTTTGTGGTTTGTCAAAATATATGTGGTTTCTCTTTAAGAGACTCTTAAAAGGGCATGATTTTCATTTTGATAATGTCCAATTTACCAATATTTCCTTTTACACGTCATGCTTTTGGTACAGTCCAAGAACTCTTCTGAAAGTCCTGTGTTTTAAGATTTTTCTTCTTTCTTCATTGAATTATTTTTTACTTTTCTTAAATTTTGGTTGGCTGTATCTATTTGATTTTCTGTGGGTTTTCTCTTCTCTTCTGTTGATCTATGCATCACAGAAACTCGATTGTCTTGAGACTAGGTGAGCCAATTCTTGCCTCTTTATTTTAAAATTTTAAAATTTTTTCTAGTTTGTTTACCTTACCATACTTGTGATCATTTTTGCGGGAGGGGAAAGGTGAATAAGGAACATAATGAGGTGTTTAACATCCTTGCCAAAGAGCTAAGAATAAAGCAGCAAGTTTCCTGTGAGATGACAAAACCCATCTTGTCACCATCTCACTCTCACTTGGATTGTAGTTTCTGACTGAGTCAGGGGTAAAAGGTGGCTTATCAGAGATGTGGTAGCAGGTAAGGGAAATAGGAGTATATCTAGGCTGGTTCCTGGCAGGGGTGCTGTGCTCTCATTAGCTCTGAACTCTGGGACTAGCAGCATCAGCATCTGGGAACCTGTTAGAACTTGTTCCACCCCAGACCTACTGAAATAGAATCCAAGCCTGGGCTCAGCAATTGGAGTTTTAACAAGCCCTCCTGGTGATGTCTGTGAACATTAAAATTTGAGCGCTGCTCTATACAAATAATTATGGTTCTGAAAAAATATCCATTAATAAAGCCTCTAGGCAATCAGGCAAAAATGGGTATATAACCACAGGTCTCTGAAATGAGCCAGGACTTACATAAGCTGACATTTGACCAGACATGTATGAATACAATGAGAAAAAGGACTAAAAAAGACACAGCACTAACAATAGTGTAGTTACAATAATTCATTAATGGAGGCACAATATAAAAAAGATGTGAAGTATGTATGACATATGCATGTATAAAGTGTAAGGGCAGCAAAAGATTGAATTCTGTATGTGATTGAAGTTAAGTGGTTACTAGCTTTAAAAAGACAATATTATTGACAGACAAGTATTGGTATGTTTTATGCAAACATCTTCATAGTTACAATTAAAACAAAACCAAAGGTAGATGTACAAAAGATAAAGCGGTGGAATTTAGACATACATTAAAGTACAAGTAATTAGAAAGAGAAAAAAAACAAGAATTACAGAGTCTGAAGATAATTAAGATGGCAATAACAAGTCTTTACCAGTGAATAAATATTTTAAATGTAAATTGATTAAATTATTTAATCAAAAGACATAGACTGGCGATTTTGCTAAAACAAAAAAAAAAATCCAGTTGTACTTTGCCTACAAGACTCTCACTTCGGCTTTAAGAGCACACAGACTGAAAGTGAAGGCATGGAAAAAAATCATTCCATGGGAATCATGCTGTGTGACTAACTCTGTTATAGCTGGCTTTTAATGGCACTGTTCCAGAAAGGGAAGAGGGCTATCATCTTGTGACAACGTGGGAATATAGGTTCAGGATACCCACTTAACCTCCATTCCCAGGGAGGGAAAGTCTGATCATTGTTGTTGGGGGCATGTGGTTGTTCAGGGGCTCCACTAGCTCTCTGCTGGAGGTGCATGGGTGCCTTGAGTTTGCTCTTCAGGTGAACTCCCATGGCACTGCTGAAGGGTGGCCTCTATTGCTAGATGATAATAAGAATCTTGATTCACTTCCCTGTGTCACAAGTCAAGTGTGGGTGGAAGTCTAGGCTTTCCATATGATCTCCACTGACATCATGTTGCTGGCACGACTTCACTGCTCAAGAGAAATGGGACCTTATTTGATCTTTGCTGATATCAACCAGCCAGAGGGCTTATGGCACTTCATTAAAATCTGAAAAGTAGAAGTCTAGTCTAGTTGTGGGGTAGTGTATTAGGGGAATATATTTTATTTTATTTTTAGATTTATTTAATTATATTTGACATCATGTATAGTCTCCAGGGAATTCCCACCACCATTTCACCCGTGCACCATTACCTCAGTCCCTTGCGCTCTTTCTGCCCTCATCCCTGTCTCTACCCCACCGGCCCCCCGAAGGATCTATAGGGGAATATATTTTAATGTGGCATTTGGTTGTATTAGAGAAGTTATAGTGTAAGAGTTTTCTGTATGCTAAACTCTATCTTATTCTTTGAATAAAGAGATTGGCCTTTCCTTGGATTCTTTTTGGTCTGTGCCTTTGGTATTTCCAGTTGCCCATTTCTCTAGCACCTATCCTTGGACATATACGAACCAGGGAATTTACTGTTATGTTGTTCCTTGAGTTCTCATGTTCTTAGCCAAATTGCTTTTCCCTTCATTTTTTCATTATTTTCTTAAGTATGTTGTCCATATAAAGTGCAGGGATTTTAACTGTATTTAGAAGAAAGCATAAATGTTACATGATTTGGGCCCTCCCTGGTAGTGCAGTGGATTAAGCAATGCACTATGCAGCAAACCACAGCCACTGCAGCTTTCAATCCCTGCCGCTGGCCAGGGAGGTGACCCACATGGCGCAGCAGACCTCTCCTGCCTCGCCCTCTGCTCCCCTCAGCAGTGTGTTTCAGTTGATCTGCCTGTTCTGTTCCTCGCTCTGTCTCTGGTAAATCTTCTCACCTCCTACGCCTCTGGCCTGTACCTCAGTTCTTGTATGTGTAAATAAATAAATCTTTAAAAAAAAAAGTTACCTGATTTATTTGAATTACAAACAGTCAAGAAAAATAACAGGAAGATAGTAATAAAATCATTTTTGTCATTTAAAATATTTTAGTCATTTCTCTTCATTTGCTAATATTATTGCCTCTACACAAAGGGAAATAAGCAGAAGCTAAAATGATATCCAATAATCTTTCTATTTGACATTACTAACAGCCTATGATAGTCATTGTTTTAGGACTGAGCTAATAAGCATTCCCAACTCCTTCTTACTAGTTGGAAGTGTAGATACTTTTAGAGCCTTCCAAAATTCTGACTCATGTGTCATGAGTAGATTATTAATGGAAATTCTGTGAAACTTTAACTTTGCTTGATAATAGAGGCCAGAGATAGTTTGTTCTACCTACTTTTTCCTTTTTTTTCTCTCCTTGATGGAGTGGGATGGTCCATAGCTGCCAAATCACAGCTTTGGGAAAATACCAAGAGATTACAGAGATTTCATACTTTGTATCACTAATTGGCATTTTTTTCTGTAAAGTCCCAGGATAATAAACATTTTAGGTTTTACAGACTATGGCATCTCTCTCACAAATACTCATTCCTACTCTACTGTTATGAAAGCAGCCATATGTATGAAAGCATACATCCATCCATGCTTATATCAATAGGTATGGCTACATTCCAAATAAATTTTATTTACTAAAATGGGTGGTGAGCCAGATTCAGCCAATGGTATAGTTTGCCAGTCCCTGCTTTATATCATTCAACAGCTGAACAAGTGTCAGCAACTGTGTAAGTCTAGACTTCTTGTGTAGGAGAAAAATAGTGCTATATTTGTTTAAGCCATTGTAGTTGGGGTTTCTTGCATGTAACTGAATATAATGTTGATACGAAGCTTGTTATAGCTCCAAATTTCCCAGTAGAGTTTTTGTGACAATAATAAAATGTTTAAATTCACAGCACAGAAAATTAAAATTAACTTTTCCAAAGAGTTGCACTAAAACGATGGCCCACTCAGGCATTTTCCAATTCAAAAAAATAGCAGCACTCCTGCCCCTGCCCTGGAATAGGTGCAAAGATATTTGTACTTGTCTATCTTTCTTTGTCTCATGTAATCTGCATAAGTAATAAAACTAGAAAGCTGTACTTTCCTGTTATGAATACTCTTCTGTGATGGCCAGAGCTGTCTGTCTCTGCTTTTTTCCATGCAGACACACAGACACTGAACTTCCTCATCCAGTGGAAAATTACAGCTTTCAGAAAGCAAGAGGAGCATGGAAAGTGATTCTTAGGGTTGTGGAGGAAAGCTTATTGTTTAAGTGTCTTAGTTTTTTTTTTTAAAGATTTATTTATTTATGCATACAAGCACTGGGGTACAGGCCAGAGGTGCGGGGAGGTGAGAGAATCCACTAAACAGACCAGGGGGCAGAACAGGCAGATGGACTGAAACATACTGCTGAAGGGAGCAGCGGGCCAGGCAGGAGAGGTCTGCCTGTGCCATGTGGGTCACCTCCCCAGCCAGCGGCAGGGATCGAACTCGTGCTGCAGTGGCTGCGGCCTACTTCATAGTGTGTTGCTTAACCCACTGGGCCACCAGGGAGGGCCCCTAAGTGTCTTAGTTTTAGGGGCCATAATGAATGTATTGAGCTCTAACTAAAGACATTAACATTACCAAAATCTTGAGGTGGATATTTAATGATCAATCAGCAAACATTTTTTTAAGAATATATAAGTTCTCAAAGTTGGTAAGGGTACAGCAAGATTGCCGCATTACTTTTAGGAGGATAAAATAACACCAATATCTTTTAACAACAATTTGCAATCTGTGTCAGAATTTTGAAGAAGCTCATATGCCTTAATCTATTTTTCTTAGAAGAAAGTTTTATGTGGAAATAATCAATATGCAAATGATTTTTTACATATGAACAGTTCATTGTAACATGAGTTTCAGTATTAAACATCAGAAACAAAATTTACATTCCATAATAAACAAGTGACTAAGTTAAGTATTATATATGCATGAAAAGGAATTTCTTGAAACTGAATATTTTTTCAGTAACAAAGGGGATGCTCAAATTACATGGAAAAAACAGAACATAGACCTTTGTCGTTTATTTTTTGTTTTTGTTCTATTATGAATATACTCTGGATAATGATCATTCTCTTATCTTTTCCTCTCTATGTGTCTTGTAGATGCCTATGTTTCTATTTACATAGAGGAAAAGATGAGAAAATTACAACTATGTAATTCTGCAGTTGGGTTTACTTGTAGTCTTCATTCCTTTCCCTGTAATTTTTCTTTTCTTAACTTCAGGTAATGAGCAGACAGCAGGCAAATGATGCACAATTCTATCATGTAGAATTCTCTACATGTGACAAAAATGTAAATTGTTAGCTATTAATTAAACTTGTCTATTAGCAATCTGATCATTTTTATTTACAGAGAATAAGTTCTTGACTTTGTACTTTGTTACCTTCTTCATTTACCTTCTCTCTTCTTTCAGAATTTAAGGTCAAAGTTAGAGGAGTGAGAAAAGCTTTCCTTTGAAACAAATTTCTCTCACTGAGTTTTAAGAAGATCCCTTTATCATCCATTATAGATGTGTATTTACATGCTGCAGTATTGCTTCACCCTCTTGCTCATCAATTCCCTCTCCCCAAATTAATACATAAATAGGTCAATAAAAGTTAAAAGCTAAGTAGTAAAGAATATAATTCATGAATTTCAGGTCTTCTATCTTTGAAAATAATTGTCTAGTCATTCATTCCTTCATTAACTATAAATGCATATTGATAAGCATTTCTTAGTGGGGTGGTGGGGTGATATAAAGATGAAACAATTATATTCTGCCACTGTAGTATAGCTTTCAATCTAAACTAGAAAAAACACATGGATGAATAAAGAGAATTCAATTAGAAATGAAATACGTAATAGAATAGGAATGATATGATGCTGTGAAGTTCTTAAAACCTTATAAAAATTAAATCAAAATGAACCAAAGGTCTAAATATATAAGACCTAAAGCTTTAAAATTCTTTAAAGAAAGGTAAGCATTTCACAACACTGGATTAAGCAATAATTTCTTGTATAGGAAACCATGGTATGGCAACAACAGAAAAAATAGACAAATTTGATTTCATGAAAAATTTAAAGAATATATGAATTACAGACAATAGCAATAGAGTGAAGAGGTAGCCCACAGAATGGGAGAAAATATGTGCAAATCATATATCTGATTAACTTAGTTTTCATAACAATATATAAAGAACTTTTAAAACTCAACCATGAAAACAAATTCATTCACAAATGAGCAAAGGACTTGTGCAGATATTTCTCTAAAGACACACAGATGGCCAATAAGTGCGTGAAAGATAAATTGTGTATGATCCCACACACTCGAGTTATTTGGACTAGTCAAAATCATAGAAGAGTAGAGTAATGGTTGCTAGAGAGAGTAGGGAAAGGGAAATTGGAAATTATTATTGAGTGGGTATAGAGTTTCAGTTTCAAAAGATTAAAAGAACAATGGACATGAATGGTGAAGATGGTTGTACATTAAAAATGTAATTGTACCGTTGAGTTTAAGCACAGTTAAGACGGTTGAATTTCATGATGTGTATATGTATATTTTACCACAGAGAAAGGACCAAGTGACAAGAGTATATTCAAAATTCTAAAATAACTGTAAGAGCTTTAAAAAAGTGGAACAAAATATAAAATTTTGATCCTTAATATTTAATAAAATTATTTTAGTAACATCATAAAATCATCTAAAATGATTGTAGATAAGAGAAGCATTTACTTAATGCAAATGTCAAAACACATAGCAGGATTTCTGCTCATTTTTTTCACATCTCACAATTTTCAGCACCATTTATCTCCTTTCTCAAATAATGACTCAATAAGATATCTTGTAAAATATGTGAATATACCTAGTCATATTTTAATTAGTAATCTATTTACTAGAATCGAATATATATAAATGTGAAATATGGAAATGTAGGTGGAATAAATTAAAATTACTGCTAGTGCAGTTTTTGACCTTTAAAAATAGAAATTTCATACAGTTCATTCTGATAGATATTAATAACCAAAAAATAGAATTGAAAATGTCATCTCTAACATGATGGTGCTTGACTACATATAAAGTACACTGAATTCACGGAGTCTAGTTTAAAAATCTGTTGATACGTGATTGGGACTCCACCTTTGTAATATCTATATCCAAACAATTGTTTGTTTTTCCTTCATTGGAGAGGGGAGTCCACCACATAACTTTAGGGTGAATATGTTATCTATTAAGTTGCATGGAAATGATCAATGTCTATTAAAACTAATTTGCTCTTGTTGCATGTTACGACATGAATACCTGCCAGACTTTTGATTTTACTAACAAAATTATAATAAAATGTTTAACATTTTATTTAGAGCTGTATCAAAGTGTTATTCAGTCTAACCAACTCTCAGAGGATGAGAAGAGTCTGGTTTACATTTTCATTGTAACATATCAAACTTCTCTGACACCAATCATGTACATTTGGATACAAGAACCCATGTGGGAAGTGTCAGTAGGCTTGCTCTTCTTAGTTTAGAAATACTGCTAAATACAAATATTTAAGTTACCTAGTTTTGTTGATGGAATAAATTGGATTATGGTGTCACAATTCTTGATCTTTGTAATGTGTTCTATTCTCTGGATCATTTAGTTTTGTTAGGCAGATGTGTTTTATTTCCTAATGACAAAAAAGTGCCAGTAGCCCTGCACTCCCAAGTTGGGACCATCCACACATTGACAACTGTCTCCTGGGGCTAAAATTGCTCAAAGTTGAGAATCACTGCTATAACTATTCTAAAACGTTGATTTAGCTATAGGCAGCCAAGAAAAATAAAGCACAGATTTACATTTCTCATTTCTACAGTCAGTTAAATTTCACTGTGACAGCTAGTGAAAGTATCAAATGTTACCCAGGACTGTGCTTGGCAATTGGTTAGATCCTGAAAAGACTCAATATGGTGTCATGAAGAGTAGATGGTAACTTTTTTACATGTTAGCACCTAATAAATGCCTCACACTCAGAAGATGGCCATTAAAAACAACTTTTATTGGCTGCTGTTCAAGTATCCAAATATAACTCTACTTTTCCTTTCTATGTATTATTAGCTAAAATCTTTCATTTCAGGGGCCTCCATAGTGGTGCAATGGACTAAGCAAAGCATTATGAGGCAAACCACAGCCACTGCAGCACAAGTTCAGTCTCTGCTGCTGACTGGGGAGCTGACCCACATGGCGGAGCAGACCTCTCCTGCCTCACCCGCTGCTCCCCTCAGCAGTATATTTCAGTAGATCCTCTTGTTCTGCTCTCTACTCTGTCTCTGGTGGATCCTCTCACTTCCCACCCCTAAACCTTTGGCCTGTACCCCAGCTCTTATATGCATAAATAAATAAATCTTTTTAAAAAAACTCTTATCTGAAATTTTAAATAATTGCCAATTTAAATTTAAATAGCTGCTCTTGATAGTTCAGTTATTGAAATTATTACTTATTAAATACACGAAATGTGATAAGTGCAGGGGGAAGATATAAGAAATTACTTATCACCTATTCCTAGTAGTTATCCACAGCCATGGCCCCTCCAGCTCCAGACTCAAACAGCGCTCTGGAAATTGTACCTTAATGCACTCCACATGGATGACATAACTAAGTATCTTTTAGATATTTGCATCCCACTCTTACAGCAAATGTGTAAATGTATTATATAATGCTTTTGTATATGTAGATCTATATATTTGTGATATATGTGTTGGTATATAGTTAAGGACAATGTAAAATATACTATCAAAATAAAATGAACAGATCAAAAGTTAATTCCTCTTCTATTTTTTTTAGGTAAAGTAAGTTCTGAGGCCAGTCCTCTTATGTATTCTCAGCAGGATGAGAAAATGAATAAGAACACTTGAGAGAGGAATTATAATATATGGGGGATATTGATAATGAAAACCTTCATGGACAGGGCTGAAGTGATAGATCCATGTGTGAGAGAAGTAAAAGTCTTTAGAGAGATCCTTGCTGCTGAGAATTGTAGAATTTTGAATTTTTAAGAAATAGCTGCCTTAAGTGAAGATTTCGATGACATTAATAATTTCAGTTATTTAATAACCATTAAATATAATCATAGACAATCCATATTGTCTAGTAGCTTCATCTACTAGTCCATCTTTTTCAGTTCCTTTGGAGAACCCTAAATACCCTGCAAACAGTTCATGTGATTAATTGGAAAAATTGGTTTAAGAACCTCCCATTTTTTCATTGAAGCCTATGTCTTCTTACTTTTATTTATGACACACATTAACTTTTCATACTCATCTGGGGCTAGCAGACCCTAAAAACATTTTATTGGGTATCTTAAGCTATTGCCTCAAATATGAAGGAATTCTGGTAATTAAAATGAGAAAACATTCCTCTTTCCCACTGATTTAGGAAATGATGGTTACTCAAAACAAACTTTTATTTTGATTTTTCTTCTGGGAGAAAAAGATATTTTAGATAGTCATTTAGGACCTGATCTTCAAGCTGTAGACGACATATGGAGTCCTTATGACTCTAAAATTAGTGCTATATTTTCCCTACACCCTCGTGTACTATAAAAGATTCTTTGGGGTTTATGTGACAGAAATGGAATTAGACTAGTCTGAGCAGAGCAAACAAAAACAAACAAAAGAGTTGGGGTTATGGTTCATGTCACAGAAATAAAAATCCATTTGTAGATGATTTCAGGAACTAGTAATATTTTTAACTGTCTCTCCCTCTCTGTTTCTGTCTTTCTCTTCTATTCTCAGACTAATCTTTTCATGAAGTAACAATGCTAGAACCATCATCAACGGGACTTAGAGCTTACCAGCTTTCTAAATTGTATGTACCCAAAAGGATTCTTAGTTACAAAACAGAAGCCAAATGCATAACTTACATAAAGAAGAAAAATGTATAATTATAATATTTTGGAAGAAAATTCAGTAGTCCGCCAAATTATTGGGAGGTGTGGGAGATTGACCTGGAGACATAGGAAGTCAGAGAAGCAAAGAATCCTGGATCATAGTACAGAAAGGCTCCTCCAGAGACGCCACCGGTCACTCTTTACTGCTGTGGATACAACTAACACAGAGCAATAAGAATTGGCCCAATGCAGCTTCTGGTCCCCAAACAGTAATTTAACTATTTGGAGTGAAGTTGTTGATTCATTTGGAGTGAAGTATGGTGATCCAAACATAGTTTCTGGGGTCTAGAGGCCCTCAATGGACTGGCTTAAATAGGGTTGTTGTCTTTTTTCTTTTCTTTTTTTTTTTTCCACTGTTACTAGTAAACATGGCAGAGCAGAGAATGTCTTGATTTTATCCATACATCTTCTTTCATTATAACGCTATAATATTTGGTTTCCATTTGATTGTCAAAATCCATAATACTAGTAGCAATATAATCTCCTTGTGGTCTTTTATTCCAGTGTCCTATCTAGACCTTTTAGTAAGATTTTGATATACCATTTTGATAGTCGATAAGGCTGGCTAATTTTTTCCGATTTTCATGTAAAGCCAGTAAGTCTACCAGCTTAATTATTTACTTACTTTGCTATGCAATGACTTCTTAATCATAAACAATGTTAGCATAGAATGACTACATAGAAGGTAAGCTAAGGCTATAACTGGTATAGCTTGCAGTATGATGAAATACAAATTAGAATAAATTTCTATTCTAGTGATGACAAATTGCTTCTCTCTAAGGTAGAAGGCATTAAAGGCAATGAGCTTGTCCTCAGGTGTCTGGTTGTTCTTAGGGAGTTCAAATTTGGTCACTGCTGTTGTGTATTAGTTTCTCACTGGGGTGGTAGACAAATCAGCTTATATGACAGGATTTATATGTTGTTGAGCCAAGTCCTGCCAACATATTTTTATGAGCTGCTTGGCAGTCTTTCAATTAACTTCATATCTGCTTAAGCTAGCTGATGTAAGTCTCTGTGGTTTACTATCAAGAATCCTGAGTATTTTGGGCATATGGCTCCCGGAATGGAGCAAAAGTATATCTCTCTTGCTGTTCATGAAGGAGACAGAGCCTTGCTTTCCAGCAATTCCTACACAATGGGTTATTGTCTTACAACAGGAGGGTTTTCAGATGGTCAGAAACTATACTTGTTTCTTAGAGTTGCTGCAACAAATTACTGAAAACTTTATGCCATAGAACAACACAAATTTATTATTTTACAATTCTGCATGTTAAAAGCCTGAAATCTGTTTTACTGTGCTGAAGTCAAGGTGTCAACATGTTGGTGTCTTCTAAATGCTCTGAGATCTGAACCCATTTATTTGTCTTTTCCAGCTCCTTTGGGTTTCTGGTAGTCCTTTACTTATGGCCCCTTCATGTCCAAAGCACATTACCCCAAACACTTTCCACTGTCATATAACCTTTTAAAATTTTTTTTGTAGCAAAACCACCTCTCTCCTTCTTTATAAGGTTATATGTGATCAAATTTAGGGTCTAATTGGATAATCCTATCGGATAATCCAGGATAACATTCTGACCTCAAAATCCTTAATTTATCATATTTGCAAAATCCCCTTTACCTTCTAAGGTAACATTTATAGGTTTCAGGGAAAATAAGACATCTTTGGGGTTATCATTCAGGCTGCCACAGAAATAGGTTATTCCCCAAAGAAAAAGGAAAGCAAAAATTCCAAAATAGAAAAAGCCCACTGTGGGAAGAACTTCAACTGTCTTTAGTCACATGTCCATCTCTGAGTTCAGGGGAGTTGAGAACAATGCCATACAATTCATGATCACATATAATTCACAGAATTAACATCCTAGGAGACATCTAATATATATGAAAAACTTAATGTTTACCGGTCACCATACTAAGCACTTAGATTGGATTGTATCTTTGATCATGATTATAAGTAATTACATAGTTATCTTCTAATTACTACTTTATAGAGGAGAAAACTCAGGCACAGAGAGATAAATAACTAGTAACAGAGTCACAGAAAAGTGGGGTATGAATACAGTGTTGTATTCTAAAGGCTTCATATTGAACCCTGAAGTGATGTTTATTAAAAAAAGGGAGGGGTCTGGCAAAATCAAAATAACTCCATTGCTATCCAGTGTTAGCAGGAATATTTTACAATTCTTTTGTTGCAGG
This sequence comes from Galemys pyrenaicus, assembly GCA_019455555.1. Taxonomy (NCBI): domain Eukaryota; kingdom Metazoa; phylum Chordata; class Mammalia; order Eulipotyphla; family Talpidae; genus Galemys; species Galemys pyrenaicus. Next base: position 14,408,173 of record JAGFMF010011668.1, on the reverse strand, counting down.
TTGAGATTTACTAAAACAGATGGTGAGATGCAGTTTAGGGTGTGAAATGTTTATTAGGGACCAAGAATAAATGAAAGTTTGGGGAATGAAACGGAATTGTGTCAAAGGAGAATTCAAACTATAATACAGATTTGACAAAATCTTGGTTAGCTCAGTGAGGCTCTTTTGCAAATTTTGCCCATCTGAGGAGCCTGCATTGTCTTGATATAAGTGGACCCTAATAACCTCACCTCACTCGGTCACTGATGTGAGTTGTTCTGGGATGGATAGGACTCAGCAAGAAGGCTGTTAGCTGATTGACTCTCAAGGAGCCAACAGGTGGAGTCTGTCTGCTGATCTCCATTCTGACAGCTAGACAAGGGATCTATGCTTAGTGCTCTAGGCTGGGTTACATGTAGCTCTCTATGTACCACTCCTTACCATTTTGATCAGTTTTAACCTTGACTGTATTAGATTCTTTGGGAGCACTTTATACTTGTTTCAAGCTGCTACCACAGTCTAATTAAATAAAAATATGTAGGCTAGGGCATAAATTCAGCATTTTAACTGATTCCCCAAGATGATTCTTTTTTTAAAAAACACTTATTTATTTATGCATACAAAGATAGGGTACATCTTTGGAGGTGTAGGGAGGTGAGAGGATTCACCAGAGACAGAGAGGGGAGCAGAACAGGCAGATCGATAGAAGTACACTGCTGAGGGGAGCAGCAGCAGGTGAGGCAGGAGAGTTCTGCTGTGCCATGTGGGTCCCCTCCCTGGCTGGGGATTGAACTCATGCCTCTGTGTCACAGATGCTTCACAGTATGGAGCTCAACTCGCTGCACCACCTGGGAACCGCTCCCACCACGTGATTCTAATGTTAAACTAGGATTGGGAATAACTGTTAGAAATCAAGCCTGAGGGAGTAGATAATTTTATGGAACTTGAAAAATGTAAGAGGCAAAAACACTATCTTCGAAAGTCATTTGAGTCATTGAGAAATTCATTTGCAATAAGGTCTATATAAATACATGCATTCATTAATTTTTCTTTAACTAGTTTTCATATTCGCAGACATAAATAGAAACACATATCCACTTATCCAAATCCACAAAACAAACACATACCTTCAATAATTTTTGCTTAAGTATTTCAGAATCATCAAGCCTACTTATATGGTGTTGAAAAAAGATAGTGTTTATCCTTTTGGTCTTTAAATAGCTCACACTGAAAAACTTAGTTCTTCAGTACCATGGAATCTCAGATGGATGTATTTCCAATTATCTATTTATAAATGAAATTCTGACCTCACTGCTGGAAAGGTCGTGGCTAGTGTGATCTCTCAGCCATATGGCTGAGAAAATAAAGTGGTACATTTATTCTTCTGAGATAGATATTGATGCCTTGGCTAATTAGTCTTTTCTAAATTTGAGTCACTGCTATTTGAAGACATGAAACGGAGAAAATCTATGGTTTTTACTTAATAACATACCAACTTACTTGAAATGAAGCCGAGGTAGATCAACTGGTAATCTCAATTAGGAGACATATGAGTAAAATTTTGTAATTCTGAATTACAGATGCACACCTGCTCTTTTCACTTCAACAGTAACACTTTTACAGTGAAGTTTTAATGTAGGTACTGTTAAAATATATATTAAATGAAAATTTCAAATTGTATTTTGTTGAAGGTTTGTGGATCTACCCCTGCATTTCCTATTTCTTATGATAAAGATTGCTATTATCTGAATTTATAGATTTAATCATAACTCAGATTTTGTAGCCAATTCTGACTCAAAGATGAAGATGACTATCAAAGACCTAAAGTCAGCAAATTGCTGGCTTGGCATTATTACTGGATTGCAGATCTTGGAAGATAATATGCCTTCTCTTCTTGAACCTGTAACTATGTCACCATTGTTTAATACCAGAACTTTGAGATGCCAAGATTCTGGGGTGATTTTCTGATACTTGAATCTTTATAACTATCAGCATATTTGGAGTAAGAATATCGAATCTTGGTCCTAGCACTGACTTTTGTCAAATAGAAATGTGGTGCCTGTTTTTACTGTCTTTTTCAAATAAATTGCTCTTTAGGTTTGATAATGTTATCTTCAGGCTCCTGTTTCTGAGTGACTACCCGTGTTCTAGAAAATATTTCCTTTCACTCAAACTTTTATCAACTTTGTAGGTCCTGTGGAACTCCTACTAGTTTTTTACAAATACTATGCACTTTCCATATTTACAGCATTAATCATCTTAATATAACTCCAGACTTTAAATATAACTCTATCCTAACTTAAAATATTATTAATATTTTATATAGTAGCTGATTTTAAATGTCAAATTTAGTATTTAAAAATATGTTAATATGTCTATAATATGAATGAAAGATGGTAAATAAAAATAGCAAAGGGTCATTATGTTCTAAAGTAGAATGTGAGTTGTTAATGGCTTGCCATTGCTTTTTCCAAAATAAAGTTTCAGCTGGTTCTGTCTAATTACAAAAAATGTTCAAGATTATTTAATAAACATTTAAAATAAAAGAAAATTATTTTTGGTTATGATACAATATTATTATTATAGCTGCTATAACACATTTCCTACTTGAATATTTTGGAAAAATAATTATGGCATTCAGTTGTACGCTGATTATGTGTCAAATGTTTTGTGAGCACTGCATTTGTAAAAATCTTTCTAATTTCTATATATACTTTATGGGGTAGCAATCATTATTTCCATTTCATAGTGAGAAAACTGAGGCATCATGAAGGTAAGAACACTATCAGAGTTATATACTTAGTATGTAGTGGAGTCATTTTTCCAAACCTACTTTTGACTATCATCAATGGAATCACTAATTTAAAAAAAAATACAAATTCTAGTTAGATATAAACTGACTTTCAAATCTCAGAGATGTCAGATTCTAGAAATGACTTTGTGCGTACATTGTGGGTACCTTTTAGGGTCTAGGGAAGGAGATAGCTATAGAAATTTGTATTCAGAACTACATTTTAAAGAGTATCCATGGTTCCTTAAAATTAAGGCATTTAGTGTTTCAGCATATTTCCTACTTGACTACTTTAGAAAAATAATTATGACGTTCAATTAAAATGAATATGCAAAGATTTTCCTATGAAGCAAATTTGAAAGCCCAAAATGTTTAATGCTGTCATACAGTTAGAGGTCATTATTAGTCCCTATCAGCTCATAAATGAATTCCCTTTGATGGAATTTTATAACACTATTTCTAGCTAAGTGGAAATCCTACCTATTCACAGTAAAAGTCTTAAGCTTTATTATAATAATTTGCAGCAAATACACTGGAGCAGATTTAACAGTTTTCCCCTTGGTTTCAACATAGAGAACTAACATTTAAAAGACTGGAATTGTATTAGACACTGCAATTATTAAATGACAATTATGTTCCAAGAAAGATGACAAAGACCTTATTCATGTTTGTCCTATGACCCAATTTTGCTCATTTTTAACAATAATTTGTTTTCATGTTATGTTCAATAAATTTCAGATGACTCATATTCATCAAAGTAAGTTTAATTGGCATGTGATAGGGAATCTGGCCAGAACCTTTCTGAGATGCCCGAATCAAGAACAAACAAAACTTATGAGATGTGCTACTTCTATATCAAATCATTCATGAATGCATAAATGCATCCGTGATCAAAAACCAGATACAATTAGGGAAAGTTGTGTTCTCAGAGACATCTATAACTGACTCATAGACATGTAAGGAACAGATACTGAAAGGGTAACTTAAAAGATCTACTAAATGAGTAATTTCCAAAGAAATTATACCAATTTCAGTTTAGAGAGTGAAATAGTTCAATACTAGTTGGTGTCTCAATGATATTCAAATCCAGTGTTCTTAATAACCACTACAGTGGCAAATTTTCCTTCAGATGTTAAAAAAATGTAAGGTTTGAATTTGTTGCTTTTTTTCAATAGTCTATTTTTTAAAAAAAAAAACTAGAGTAATATTGCATGATAACATTATATACATTTCAGGTGTGCCTTACAAATCACTAAATGCCCACTTCTGCCCTTCACCAGATAATTAACCCCTTTGACCTGTTTCATTTCCCATACATTTTGGTCTTAGACCATCCTACTAATTGTTCTGTATTTTACATGTTTATTTTTTATTTAGTTCATTCATTTGTTTGATCTCCTATAGACTACATAGGAGTGAAGTGATACTGCTCATTTCAATGTAGCTCTGTATCTAAATTTGGAATTATCATGAATATTTAAGAATATTCCAAACATGTTAAATAGCTATCCTTGAATCAACATTTTGGGAAAGAAAAATGAGACCCAGTGAAGTTATTTGCTCAGTGCCACATGGTTAATTATTTGAAATATGAACTAGAACTTTTTCCTGCTTTTCAGGACAGGGTTACTGCTACCACATTCTATATATGCCGTCTAATTTATGGACAAAAGATAAAATCTCATTTAAATGCATAGAAAACAGTTGACAAGATTCAGCAGCCATTTATGATAAAAATTTGCAATAAAATGGGGTTAGAAAGAACTACCTCAACATAGTAAGGGCATATATGACAAATTCATAGCCAACATCAATTTATTGGGAAAAAACTGATAGCATTTCCTCTAAATTAAATTCAAGTCAGGATGTCTAATTTTACCACTACTATTCAACATATTATCAGAAGCTAGAACAATTAGGCAAGAGAAGAAACAGACTCCAGATTTGAAAAGTGGTAGAACTATCACCATTTGCAGGTGACATTTTTACAAACCTTAAAGATGCCACTAAAATACTATTAGAAACAATAAACCAGTGCAGTAAAGTGGTAGATTAAAAAATCAATTTACAAAAATCAATTGCATTCCTATATTCAAACAAGTTAAAGGAGGAAGAAATCAAAGAAAAAATATCACCCACCATCGCTGCTTAGGAATAAACTTAACAAAGGAAGTGAAAAGCCAGTACAATGAAAATTATAAAATTTGTTAAAAGTAATCAAAGACATGAAGTTATGGAAAGATATTCAATGCTTATAAATAATAATAATAAAAAACTAACATTGCTAAAATGGTCATCTTACCTTAAGTAATTTAAAGATTCAGTGCAATCCCTATCACAATATCGATTCATTTTATTACAGGGATTTATCAGTCATCCCATAAACAATGGTACTTTATCTAAAAATTATTTGGAGGATCATTATGACCAATTGAGTTCTCCAAAGTAGAGACTTCCTTCTTCTTGCATCCCAAAGTCAAGAGATATGACTGAATTCTCCTAGTCCCCGCATCCTGCATCCCTACCAAAAATGGTTGTATCAGAGCAAAGAATTCTTAGGATACTTACCATTTAAATAGTAGCAGAAGGTACTCACACTTGTAATTAAATTCTATTCTCACATGTAGAAGTTTGGGTTTCCCATGAAGCCTATGGTGAGATAGAACATCAATCAGGGATTTCATGGTAGGGGGAGGGGAGAAGTCCTATGAATAACACATGCATTGAAAAAAAAAGGTAGTATATTAAAGGGTGAAATGGGGCCATACTATAGTAGGCAATAGCTGACACTACAAGGAACCTTAAAGCTGCCGTCATTATTTGAAGGTTTGGCAGTAAGAACTCTGGGTTTCTGTTCCATTACTGACTAGACCTGAGATGTGAACTGTCCCAGGAAATAACATAGCACTATGGCTATGGAACATCCAACTGAGGTGATGAAAGTTGTGAACTGACTATAGATAGTGGTCAGCTGATGGTCATTCTGGTAGCCAGGCCAGTAAATTTTCAATCCTGAAGGGGAAATCTGAATGTCATACCACAGTATATGCCACACCACAGAGGTATGAAGAAAAACTCATGTGAATGAGAAAGAAAAATAAGTTAAAAATAAAATAGAAACTACTTCCTTGGGGAAGAAAACAATTGTGAAGCACAGGAATAAGAAAAAAAATCTCTAATACTCAGAGATGCAACATATCAATAAAGCTAGAATTGGATGGTTGTAATGCTACACTAGAACAAGCAATAGTTATTACCAGTTAAAAGTAATATGAAAATAAATATAAAAATATATAAAAAATAAATGTTATAGAGGGGCCTCCCTGGTGGGGCAGCACTATGAGGCTTTCCACAGGCAATGAAGCAGAAGTTTGATCCCTGGCCAAGGAGCTGACCCACATGGCACAGCAGACCTCTCCTGCCTCACCCACTGCTCCCCTCAGCAGTATACTTCAGTCACTCTGCCTGTTATGTTCTCCACTCTGTCTCTGGTGACTCCTCTAATCCCCTGAACCTCTGGCCTGTGCCACAGTTCTTGTATACATAAATAAATAAATCTTAAAAACATAAAAGTTATAGAATATTAAGATAGGCAAATCTGTAAGAATGCAGAGAAAGAGTCTGAGGCAAAAAGCAGGTGAGTAGTTCCTCTAATAACAGAAAGGAATATTGAAAGAACAAAAAAAAATGGAAGAAAATATCATGGAAATAATAGAAATTTTACTTCAAAGAAAGAGTATGCTCTTCACACTGAGGGAGTCTTTATACCCTGCAAAATTTCTTTATGGTGGTTCAGAATGATACATAAAGACATAAAATCCTACTTCACTAAATGTGTAATAGTCGTTAATAATATAAACTGCTTATTGGATTTTGGATTGCACATTAGTTTAGGAATAAGAATGGAAAGTTTAATTAATGTTTTAGAATGGGAAGTAAATGTTAAAAACCTCAATAACGTAAAATTTAGGGTGTCACTGACTGAGGTGGAATGTATGGATATTGGCTATGTGCTGAAGGAGATTGAAGAAAAGACAGAGAGACTATTTTATATTATCTTAGAGCAGAGTGATGGGCTTGAGGTTCAGTTTTGCCTTCTTATAAGTTATATAAACAGCCTCTTCCTCTTTAAAGATGCTGGTGGAAGACTCAGACTCCTGGAACAACAGGAAGCAATGTGAGGATCTGGTTTGGGTCACTTTTTTTTTCCTTCCTAGTGCCATGTTGATGGATTTAGCAGAATGCTGTATTTGCAGGGGGTTTCCATCACAGGTGAGGGGTATTTAGCTCTGTGGGTCCACACCTTTTGTAGCAGACATTAACCAAGACTACTCTTTCCCAGATGGGACACATTATCTCATGCTTCAAGGTTGCCCTACGAGTTTAGAGCTGTCAGGGCCATGCCTCTGCCTGCCCAGTAGGAAGTGTAGCATGAAAGAGCATGGGAGATTTTCCCTCCTAACAGGGAGTCAAGAGACTGATGCAATTTAAAGAAATAGGAAATAGAAGTATAAGCCTGTCAGTTAAAGTTGCAAAAGTAATCAATAGAATAATTTAATATGATGTTGCCTTGTCAAAGATTGAAAGAGAATGTCAAATCCAAGTCTTTTATGATTGCAAATTAATTATCATGATCTAAAGATAACAAATCTGGAAAAAAATAGCAAAAGCCCATTATTTAAATAAGTGTAGTCAGTCATCATAAAGAACTAAAAACATACATATTTACAAGAAACTGATTTCCGCATGAGGTTAAAGATATGAAAGATAAAAGTGATTATTGTCTACTTTAAGATTATTTTTAAAGATTTATTTATGCATGTAAGAACTGGGGTACAGGCTAGAGGTGTGGGGCATCAGAGGATTCACCAGAGTCAGAGTGGGGAACAGAAAAGGCAGATTGATGAAATACACTGCTGAGGGGAGCAGCGGGCAAGACAGGAATGTTCTGCTGTGCCATGTGGGTCCCCTCCCTGGCTGGGGATCGAATTCATGCTGCAGTGGTTGCAGATGCTCCATAGTGTACCGCTTAACCCCTTGTGCCACCAGGGGGGCCCTACTTTAAGATCTTAATGTGCTTCTTCTGTACTTCTTAGTGTATGTATATTTCTTTTTTCTTCAGTGTTATAATTGATATACTTTTTATGTTATTATAGGAAATGATACTAGAAACATTATCTTCAATTATTTATGAGATGAATACACTTCAATTGCAAAATCAGAACATTCAAGATGTTGAAGTTAATGGAATAAAATAATATTTTAGCAAAGAGAAACAGGCTTTTTAATTCTGTTAGATGAGACTCTCTATTTCTATTCAAATTAGAAGAGAATTTAAAAAATTAACAAAAAGGTCTCCCTGGTGACTCAAGGGGTTAAGTCTCACCACTATAAAGCTATCAGCAGCCACTGCAGTGTGAGTTCGATACCCTGCCGGGGAGCTAAGCCATTCCACATAGCAGACATCGCCTGTCTGCCTGCTGCTCCCCTCAGCAGTGTATTTCAGTCAATGTGACTGTTCAGCTCCCCACTCTGTCTCTGGTGAATCTTCTCATACCCCTGTACCTCATACCCCTGGCCTATATCCTCGCCCTTGTATGCATTAATAAATAAAATAAATCTTTTTAAAAAATTAACAAGTATTTCTTGAGTATCTGTGTGGTATATAGCATTCTTGGTGACAAGTACATGACATGACTCTTCCACTAGTGGAACTCCCAGGTTAATAGGGGAAGAAACCCATATAAACTGGAAATTATAATGTCATGTTAATTTCAGTATCTAATTTTCAAGTTTGACACTTTTTGGGATGGTATCCATATTATAATCTACATATTTTTAATCTAAAGTTAAATAAGCAGTTTCAAATCACATTTTCTTTTTCTTTCCACAGGAAAGGAGCGTAAAGTGTTCTAAAGCTAAATTTGGATTTATAAACCTTCAGTTTTAGGAAACAGAGTAGAACATTGCTTAAGAAAAAATAAAAACTGCTCATTTACATTTTATTTTTCTTAACCTTAATTGTCTCCTGTCACTCTGGATAAATAGAAAGATTAATTCTTAGACATTCCTTAAGCTCTTCTGGGTTCTAAATTAGATCAAGTTGTGAGATTTTTCCTTATTACACTAGTTCTTCCCTGCTGACATAGTCTCTTGTCTCCGTCACTTGTCTATAGCATGTGTTGTTTGTCTTACCAATTAAATTGAGAATCCCTTATGTTTATCATTCAGCAAATTAAGAAAATATCTGGGATTTAAAATTCTCATTTTCATAAAAGTATGTGTCAATACTATTTTAAAAAAGATTTATTTATTTATGCGCACAAGAACTGGGGTACAGGCCAAAGTCATGGGAGGTGAGAGGATTCACCAGAAGCAGAGCAGGGAACAGAACAGGCAGATTAACTGAAATGCACTGCTGAGGGGAGCAGCAGGCAGGCAGGAGAGGTCTGCCGCGCCATGTGGGTCACCTCCTGGGCAGGGGTAGGAATCAAACTCGTGCTGCAGTGGCTGTGGTTTGCTTCATAGTGCTTTGCTTAACCCACTGCGCCACCAGGGAGAGTCCCATGTGTCATACTATTAAGCAAATATTGCTTTATTGAATGAATATTTCAACAATTGGAAATAAGGAGCTTAGTAAAGAGCAATAATTTTAGGAAATTATATTACAACATGATCTATTAGATACATATTCAAAATCAGCAAAAGCTTTTCTGTATAGCTATTGTGTACTAGAAATGTTTTATTGTTAGAGGAGAATCTAGTGCAATAGCTTGGTGATCACAGGAAGGCTCATAAATAATTTAAGTCAATATGTGTATGACTACACTAAACTTTTCTAGGACCACCCAAAATTTATGTAACTAATACAATAGCATTGTGGAACACTGGTGTTAAGTAAAAATGGCAGGATATAAATGATATTTAAACTATTAACATGATCGTGTAAATTATGCATAAAATAGTTTTGCTTTAACCACCATGGTTGGTATCTTTTCTATTTTTTTCCATACTTTTTGTAATTCCATTCTTACTCTTTTTAAAAAAAGATTTATTTATTTATGTACGCAAGAACTGGGGTAGAGACCAGAGGTGTAGGTGGTGAGAGAATTCACCAGAGTCAGAGGGGGAGTCAGAACAGGCAGATTGACTGAAATACACTGCTGAGGGGAGTGATTATTGCTGTTTTAAGTCACCCTAGTCAAGCCTACCTTGTGGCACAGGGTTTAAGTCTCCAATCACCAATGCTGTCAGAGTTCGATCCCCGGGCAGGGAGCTGACCGACATGGCACAGCAGTCCTCTCCTGCATTACCTACTGCTCCGCTCAGCAATGTACTTCAGTTGAGATCTGTTCTGGCAGATCAGAACTCTCTCTCTGGTGAATCTTCTCACACCCTGCATCTCTGGTCTACTTCCAATTCTTCTATGCATCAATTAATCAATCTGTAAGTTACCATGTTCTAGGGTAATATGTTTTGCAGTTAACAGTAACTATATTATAGACCAAGGTTTCTCTGCTTTTAGAAATTGCGAAGTGCTTTAATGTTGTCTTATGGTTGCTCCTGAAATCAGTTGCCATATGTGTGACCAAAGCATGTCTTCTGAGATGGTGGGGACACTGCTTGATATGGCACGAGCTGACCCTGGGATGCCTATCATGATGGCTTTTCCCATCACTGGCCATTTGATACTCTCCCATTACTAATTCTGATTTGCAGAGAAGTAGATTCCTAATGTATCAGTGTAACAGAAAGGTAGTACACAGGAGTAGGCATCGTCTGCCAACTCTGCACATAGTTGAACAGATCATATTGAATAGATCAAATACGTCAATAGAACAGAATATTGTGATATACAAACCTTTAAATTCTGTTTTACATAGACAATGAAATAAAGGAATTTTCTTTTTGTCATTTATAAGTCACTTAGAGCTACAGAGAAGGGCACAGATAAACATTAAGTACCCATTTAGATCATTCAAAAATCAGATTTCTTTGTATGTATGAATAAGAGATTCTTTGCCAGAAGGAAAGACTGTTCAACAATGCCAGCTAGAGATAATTTACTAGATCTAATATTTAAAATGAATAATTAGCAGATAATAAATGATAAAAAAGAAGTCCATTTTAATGTTATTTTTGTTGGTGTATCCTAGCTACATGAAAAATATATAATCTAGGGGCATATGTTGAAAAGGAAGATTTATAACATTGGGTTTGTTGATACCAATGCTGTGAATTTGCTGAAATGAAAAGTTATAAAAGATGTAACTTTAGAGAAATGTGATTTTAGCTATATAACCTTAGAAACCAAAAAAGGTGAGAAGACACAATTCTACGTTTATGCCAAATGTAGAATATTAGCAGAAGGAAGCAAGAAGCTACCTCACTTTCTTCTTCTTCTTTTTTATGTTGTGTGCTTTGAAAAAGTACCTGGGATCTTGGGATCTTATTATTTAAGGCCTACTTGTCTCTTTACTTTTCAAGAGCTAACTGATATTCATTGCCTCAGAAATACATTTTCTACTTTATCCCTAGCTCCATTCAAATTCATTGTCTTGTTTCATGTTTCACACTGGTTTACTAGGGTATGCTCTGTAACATTCATCAATATCTTTCCTATGCCAAGTAAAGGAGAAAAGCAGCAGCTAAACAAGGCATTTTGGCATATAAATAAATATTTGAAAATGATGCAAATGATGATTGCAGCTTTAAGCAGCTCAACTGCTACTTCAGAAATATATTGCTTATAATCCAACTTCAGTGCATCAGTGACATTGACTGACATTTTCAGTGTCTTCAACATGTGCTACTGACAGGGTAACTAATATAATAATAGTCAAATTCCTTGATTATAATTAATATGCCAACTACTTTGTTGAAATTGAGCTTTCATCTAATCTCGACTGGCATCCCAGCTCTCAAATCCTGAATCAGAAATATATTCCATATGGACCAACTTGAAGAATAAGACAAAGGGGGAATTTGGATTTTTCAAAAATGCTTGATGATTTTAGGTTTTCAACAATTCCAAATTTTGGGGCTAGGAGTTTTTTTTTTTAAGATTTTATTTACTTATGCATACAAGAGCTGGGGTACAGGCCAGAGGTGAGGGGTGAGAGGATTCACCAGAGACAGAGTGGGGAGCAGAACAGGCAGATCAAGTGAAATAAAGTGCTGAGGGGAGCAGTGGGCGAGGCAGGAAAGGTCTTCTGCGCCATGTGGGTCCCCTCCCTGGCAGGGGATCAAACTCGAACTGCAGTGGCTGTGGAAGCTCCACAGTGCGGTGCTCAACCCTTTGAGCCATCAGGGAGGCCCCAGACTAGGAGGTTTTGTGTTATCAAATCATCATTGCATTTCCAAGTCTCCTCAGTGTGCAGTGGCTGTGTATCTTGTCAGCTGGAACACACACATTATGTGTGCCAATGTTTTATGACTTCTCTGTGAAAACATCTTCTCTAGCTTTTGCTCGCACATTTTCACTCCATAAAGGTTATACTACAGCTCATGACTGAAACTGGGTCCATCAGATCATTCTTCAAAGCCATCCCATTTCTTCTATTTTTCTTAGCAAAAAAAATCCCCAAGCAAATTGATGTCTTTCTGTAGGTGTTCTGAGATATAGCTGAATCTAAGTTTATATTCAAGTCGAGCAGTTAAGTTTCATAGAATTTAAAAGCAGCATCAATGTTAGAAATTCTATTTCTTCTTCTTTTGCTAGCATGTAGTCCTTTGGAAATTATTTCCACAGTTTGTATTTGTTAATATCACAGAGGGAAGATAGAAAAATGACATACCCCCTGTAGCTCTTTATTGTGATCTTGTTAAATAAATAGCAATGGATAAAATAAATGAGTGAAAAAAGAGACAACCTGTGGCCTAGAAAGAGAACATGGAAGAACACAACAATGATGTCAATAGGCCATGTTAACAAAAATGTACACATATGTATATATACACACATACACATTTTTCTCAGGTTAGTGATCTACAGTTGAGACGTTCTGCATGACCTAGTTCTTAGGAGCACCAATTTCCTTTCATCCTGTGGTTCTTCCATTCTTTAGGTACCAGATATTACTAAGTCATGCCCTGACCATCTTCTAGTTCTTGTGAAATAAGGAAGAGAATCAGTAGAAAATAAGCAATTCCTTCCCTGTAGTTGTGTATATTGTGTATATTATTTATGTTCAAATTGCACTGGTTAGAATGCAGGTGTATTGTCACAAGCATTTTCGAGGGAGGATAGGAAAATCAGTCTTTAGCTATGTCTTCATGATATGAACTATGTCACCATGAAAGAAGGGGATGCAAGACTTCAGGGGAATTGAGCAACCCCATAATGTTTCTATTAAATTGGATGCTTTAGCTAAGATACTGAGGTTACAGAACATTTTGTTACATGATCCATGAACTGTGAAACAAGCTACCCTGTAAAATATATGCCAAGCAGCCAGCCAGAGCCATGAAGAGGCCTCTTGTTGTTCTCATGCATATGGAGGTATAAGAATTTATGAGTTAGGAACTAGAGAGATTTTGCAAGGACCTCTGAGGTGTGAAATCCTAAGTGGTAGGATGTGCATAGTTGTGCTAGCTCCTGACCTCCAGCTTTGTGAAATGGATATTAAGGAGAGTAGGAGCCTTCACACTTACATATTGTTTGAGGACAATATTGGATCTCCACCTGAAGTATCCAAAGAATAAATACTGTTTTGTCTGGGGAAAACATTTTTCTTAGAAATATGATCCACAACTGAGAGATGACTCAGAAAAGGTGAAGTTTTGCCAAGTTAAGAGAGACTGAGGAAGGAGCAGGCTACACTATGCTACACCACCCAGAACACAGCGGTGTTGGCGTGGGGCAAGGAGGTATCTATAATAAATTATCTACCTCAACACCCAGGATCTCCAGAAAATCCTATAATCAAGCAAAGTTGAGTTTATTAACTTTATTATAACAAGGGAAGATACCATCTTCACAAAGACAAGATAGCTTCAAAAAGGGAAATTTGGGGGAGGTATTTATGGGGTTAGACTCTGTATGATTTCAAGGCAAGGCTGCCTGGGAATGTGAAGCTATACAAGCTTCGGATTAGAGAGCAGAGCAAGAAGAGGGTCATAAAGCAGACCTTGATGTGCAAACTGTATATAGGCATTAGTCTTGATGTGCAAGCTGTTACCTTGGCAAGTACTTTGTTTTAATTGCTTTATTGTTTCCTGAACATGGACTATATACAGTACACAGCAATTTACTTCCTGCTTTCTCTCTCTCTTTTTCTAAGCAAGGGATCAAAAATTTAACTATCGGAAAATACAGGTAGGAGATAGGCAGAAAAGGGTTTAACACAAAGAACCCACTAAATACTCTCAAGAAAAAGAGTACATTTCAAACACTGTCATTTTCTGAGAGCAGTGAAGGTAGATCACCAGGAAAGTGCCCCTCTAGTGAAACTTAATCTTCCCATTCGTTCTTTTCCAATCCCATAGGCTTTTATTAATCTCACTTTCCCTCCCATCTCTGTGCACCTCCTGGAAAGAAAGAAAAAAAAAAAGCCACTCTTAGGTATCTAGGGGTGGATAAGTAAAGCATGAATTGGGGAATGACAAGGAGCCAAGATTGTGCCTTCCTGATTATCTCAAACCCACTTTGGGGATACCAAACTTTGACAACAAATGAATTAATGGGCTAATCTTTACTAAATTGAACTAGTCTTTATAATTGTGAAACTGAGGTAAGAGTTTTGTAGCCTAAAAGTGATTTAAAAAATGTAGTGATCTTACTTTTATTCAGAGTTCAAGGAACAAAGGTATATTGGGGGATGGGGGAGAGAGAGAGAGAGAGGGTGAGAGAGGGAGAGGGAGGGTGATAGGGGGAGAGGGAGAGGGAGAGGGGGAGAGG
>JAGFMF010011668.1:14379139-14393344 GCA_019455555.1 Galemys pyrenaicus | reverse complement strand
GGAGAGAGAGAGAGGGAGAGAGAGAGAGGTAGAGAAGGAGAGAGAGGGAGAGAGAGAGAGAGGTAGAGAAGGAGAGAGAGGGAGAGAGGGTGAGGGAGGGAGAGGGAGGGTGAGAGAGGGTGAGAGAAGGAGAGTGAGGGAGAGAGAGGGTAAGAGGGGGAGAGGGAAGGAGAGAGAGGGAGAGAAGGAGAGAGAGGGAGAGAGGGTGAGGGAGGGAGAGGGAGGGAGAGAGGGTGAGGGAGGGAGAGAGACAGCAAGCATGAGCAAGAGAATAACATGTAGTTCATGATTTCATTCCACCCAGGTTATCTGCTTGGTCAATATATGGGATGATTATATTTGGTTCTAACTACATTCAGATCTGGAGTTTGTATGCCTTCCTTACTAGATACTTGAACTACTATTTCTTGTGTACCTTTATGTGTAGAGAAAAGATGAATAGGCATATAAAATGGGGAAATTCTTGATCATGTAAACTGGCAATGTTAGTTCCTTCTCCCTCTACTGCCTCTTTGAAATACTGCCTTTATTCTCTACAGCTGCATGGAACTTCCCTAAAAGAGAGTCATTATTTCAGGTTAGTAAATTCTAGGAAAATCTATGTTTATAACTCAATCTAAATCTAATTTAGGGATCTTTATGATCAAATAAAAAGGCTTTTTAATGCATTGTCCTCAATGCTGCCAAATCACAGTCACTAAATATCTTTTTTGCGTGTGCGTAAATAGATGTTTTATGGGGAGGTATAGAGCCTCATGCTGGCATACATGAGTATTATGTAGTGATTGTTCTACTTTTGTAACTTTAGTAATATTTTTCCTATGCTTACTATTTGAGATACACATTTAAAAGCTATTTTGATCAGGCTAAATCTAGAATGTATATGTCAACTTAATGTGTACTAGGCTGAAGAGCTTCCAAAAGATGCTGGACTTAAGATACAGACATGGTGTACCATCAGTGACATTGTGTACAATTCTGGAAAAAGCCCATTCTGTATGGTTTCTTTTCTGCATTTGCTACATGGGGAATAATTATTTCCCATCAGTAAAAAAATTTAACAATATAGGGAAAGATAATATTTTTGAAAAATTTTAAGATATATTTTATTTAAAACAATATTTCAAAGTATTATAATTTTGCCAGGTAATCATTAGCTTAATATTGTGATATCTTACATTATTTTACTCATACTAAATCTTTAAGATCTGCTTTGTATTTTATTTTTTTGAAGTTTGTGGACATTTTATTTTTTATTACTTTATTAATTTATTATTTATATATTTTAATCATTGTGAATCCCCCATAGTACTCCCACCACTGGTTCACCCTTGAATGATCACCGTAGTCTCTCTGTGCTTTTCTCTCGCCTCTTTTGATCCATTTTCCTCTTCCTCCCTGACAGAATGTCTCTTATTTTTGGTTGCTTCTTAGTTTTATTTTATTATTATTTTTATTATTGTTGTTGTTTTCCTGATCCCTTATTTGGTTCCCTTATATTCCTCCTATAAGTGAAACCATAAGTGATATTTTTCTTTTTTCTTCTGGCTTATCTGTCTCACTTTAAGCTTCAACCATGTTGCTGCGAATAGCATGAGTTTACCTTTTTTGATTGCTGAACAGTATTCCATTGTGTGTATATATACCACATCTTCTTGATCCAGTGATCTGTTTTTGGGCATTTGGGTTGTTTCCATAGCTTACCTATTGTGAATAGTGGTACAATAAACATAGGGGTACAGGAATTTTTTTTTCTTTACAGTGCATCTCAACTTGAAGTAACCATGTATGAGATTTCGGTAGTCACATGTAATTGCTGGCACCATATTGCACAGAGAAGCTCAGACCCATTCTAGTCTATGTAACTTCCTTCTTTGTTTTTAGAAGTGAGGAATTATTTTTAAGTTTTTGTTGCCATATATTTAGAGTTTCAGAAGTTCAGAATGATCTGCTTGTATACTAAAACGTTAAATGATATCTGAAACATTTAGAAAGGATTGATATGTTTTCACTTCAATTAACAATGAAATGGGGGTCTTACAAGTAAATATAAATATTTTACCTATTTTTACTTGTCATATTTATTTATTATCTACTTACTTTATATTGTGACATGCTAAATTTAGTATTGAAAGGTGTTCTGTATTTATCAGCTATCTAAATAGTTATGTAAGAGACTATGTTTAATATTATGAAAATTCTCATACACAAGTTATAGAGAATATTTATAATAGTTACACTAATTATTTATTATTGTGACAATTTTACTAAACTAACATTGCATTATAACACTATAAAGGTTTCAGGTATTCATGAATATACTACACTAAATTTACTACTAAATGTCCAGTTGTATCCTTAACCATATACTTACTTGTCCTCTCCTTCCTCCTGCCTTTCTGAATTTATAATCCAAAAGTTTATTTATGTTTTATTTAGTTCATGTATGTTTTCCCTAGATAGCACATATGAGAGAAATCACATTGTATTTATCTGTCTGGCTTATTACAATAAGCATAATGCCCTCTAGGTCTACCCATATATTGCAAATTATTTTTGACTCTGTAGTGTTCCATTGTGTATATATGTCATATTATCTTTGTCCATTTGTCTGTTGATGGCCTTAGCTATTATAAATGATGCTGCAATAAATATAGGTTGTACAGATCTCTTCAAATTAGTGTTTTTTATATTTTGGGGTAAATATCCAATAATTTGAGATAACCAAATCATATGGAACTTCTATTTTATTTATTTTATTTTTTTGAGGAATCTCTGTACTGCTTTCATAATAGCTGCACTCATTTGCCTCTCCACCAATAGTGTGCACTGGCCCTTTCTGCCTTCATCTTCTCTGACACTTATTTTTCTCGTCTTTCAGATATGGCCATTCTTACAATTAATTCATGAAATCTCATTGTTGTTTTGATTTGCATTTCTCTAATAATATGAGGTGATGAATCTATTAATCATCTTTATGAAAAACTACCTGCTTTTTATTTTTCCCCTGGAGAAAAGAGGTGGAGTTTTAGGCTTCTTTTTCTCTTCCCCATGATAAAATTTCTTCAGAATTAATTTTATGATATGTACTTCTCAGAGGTATAGAAAATGGGGAAGACCGTGGTTAAGAAAGAATGGGCAAAAGAAACTAATCAACTACTTGTTCTTGATTGGGATGCATTTTTATTAACACCAATGCACTGGTCTTTTAACTTTCTGAGACTAAATCATTCATTGAACTGGGAGATAACTATTAATCGCTCCATGTTTTTTTCTTTCCAGTTATTAAGTATGGGATTGCATCTCCAGATTGGGTTAAATACTAAAAGTAGTAATAGTAAGAGTGGTCATTTGGAAAAAGCAATACTCTCTACACTATTCAATTTTAAATTTACAATAACATTTTCTGGAGATGGAGTAAAAAGAACATTCTGATGCAATGCTATTAGGTAAAATGGGGTTGGAATCTAATTCAGTCACTATTACATAAACCTCTCAATTCTCCATCTGGAAATTTGGGATACTAATGCTTACCTCCTGTCCTTGTGAAAATTAAAGGAGAGGCTGAATGTTAAGGGAGAATTGCTCATTCCCAGAGCTCTTGGGAGGAGCGTGGCCAGTGGTACTTCCTTTCCATTCCTTCCTCACCAGAATAATTGATTTTTCTTTCAGTTGACTAATTGGTCTAATTGAAACAGTTTAATTATATGATTTATAATTTTACATACTTCTGATTATTTGCTTTACCTCTCTTTCCCCCCAAGTAATTTATCTTTCAAAATAGTTTATAATTCCTTGTCAAACTTTTGGAATAATTATAAACTATAAATTACGTCAAATGCTTTTTGTAAATGTGGGGGTAGGAGGGGGTATATCTGTGTTTTAGATTAGTTCATATATTAAAGCCAGAGGCAGGTGACCTTTTGTAGAAGAAATAAGAGGAAAGATTTCTCTCAGAAAGACTTCTACCTGTATCCTTTGGCTAAGTGTATAATTGTTCATCTATCTTCATTTATACTATCTTTTGTCCAGCCCCTGTGTGCAGTAGTACATCTTGTAACATTCTAAAACAGAATGAAGTTGCAAATGAGGAACAAAGTAAAAAGAGAAAATAATTCAAATTTGAGAGATTTATTATAGGACACATTATTTTCCCCTCTGTTTCAAAGTTTTTGTAAGTTCCCTCTAGGATTGTTTGAGAAATGGTTGATGATTCTCTTTTTAATGTGACTAAGTGAGAAGGGCTTTAATGGGCCCCGAGAGCAGAAGATGGGAGCACTGAGGTCTGGCTTGAGCTTGGCCTGTCACTAATCTTCCATTGATCTGGACTTTTGAGATGGAGATTCTGAGGCCTTAATATCCCTAGAACTTTAACTCTTAGACTATGAAGCCCAAGAAATGATTCTTCACTTTGTGAGGTGACTGATTAAAATGGCACAAATTATAAAAGACACTACTTTATGTAGTTATATAATGGTGGTGTATCTATAAATAGATTATTAATGTGACTAGTAAGTATCAGATATCCGTTTCCTATTCCTCCTCCTAACTACAATAAAATTCCCTGGATATTAC
Source organism: Galemys pyrenaicus (assembly GCA_019455555.1). NCBI lineage: Eukaryota > Metazoa > Chordata > Mammalia > Eulipotyphla > Talpidae > Galemys > Galemys pyrenaicus. Next base: position 14,388,769 of record JAGFMF010011668.1, on the reverse strand, counting down.
ATATAAAACAATGTCAGGAGATTCTGAGAAAACAAGCAAAATCGATGGGGAATCTCAAAATTCAAGGAATGAATTGATAATGAGTTTTCTGGGTAGTCTTTTTACTACTCAAATCTAAAATTTAGACTTGAAGAAGAAGCTAGCAACCTAGTAAGCCAATATCTGTATACAAAGCAAACAAAACACAACACACACACACACACACAAACCCAAAACATTAACAACAACAAAGTGCTAAGTGAAAACCTGCTTTTTTAGTCTAAAAACTGGGACAGAATCAACCTAACAAGACCAAAAAAAAATTTTTTTTGAAACAACAGAATCTACTCCAGCCATATGCCAGAGAAAAAAATTGTTTCTTCTTTCTCTCTCTCAGTGTAGGTTGAGTGGGGAATTTAAACTTCTACTTTGCCAGACTCTAATGATGCACCTCAAGCCTCTTACCAGGGTGATGGCAAAAAGGACCTAGAGGAAGGCTGGCTATACTTTCACTGCTACCAGGCAGTCGACCCACAGTTCTGGCAGTTTCTGTGTAGATCACAGGGAAGTCTGAACGTCTATCCTTAACTAGCAATAATGAGGGACCACCATTTTCCCTTTAGGAGTCCGTGAAGGCAAAATAGGGCAACTGGCTTCACAAACACTTGGCAATAACAGTGAAGTGACCCCCACATCTCGTCACTTTATCCTGCCAGTGCAGTTGATAGAATACAGCTAAAAGAAATGGAAAATTTAAATAAGACACAGAACACCATGATGTAATACTCAAAATGCCCAGATTTTAGTTGAGTATCACTTATCCTACCAGGAACCAGTAAGATCAAAAATTGAACATGGATAGTCCATAGAAACCAACACTGAGAGGGCAGAGATGTTCGAAATATTTAAGATTTTAAAATAGTTGTTATAAGAATAATTCAGTGAATGATGATGAACATGCTTAGGAGAAATAAAATAGAAATCCTCAACAAATGAGGAGATATAAAGAAAAATCAGATGGACATATTAGAAGTGAAAAGATAGTAACCAAAATATCCACTGAGTAGGAACAAAGCAAATGGACAGAGAAAGAAAAATCAGGTAACTCGAAGAACAAACATTATAAATTACCTGATATAAAGAAAACAGAGAGAAAATAGATTGAGAAAAATGAATAGAGCCCCAGGGACCTGTGGAAGTATAACAAAGTTAATATTATTTTCATGACTCTAAGAAGGAAAGAAGTTGAAGCTGAGAAAGTATTTAAAGAAATACTGGCTGAAATTTCCTGGGTTGACAAAATATAACAATACACAATTAAGAAGCTTAACAAATCAAAATCAGAATGATCCAAAGAAATCTACTCTATGACACATCATAGTTACATTTTTAAAGTAAAGACAAAGCAAAAACAGAGGGAGAAATAATACCTTACCAATAGAGGAAAAACACTTTGAATACAACCAATCCCTCATCTGAAACTATGAAAACCCAGGAGTAAAGTAATAGCATTTTTCATATGTTGAAAGAGGAGATCTTTCATTCAGAATTCTGTACCCAATGAAAGTATAGTTCAGCAGCAAAGGGGAAATCACAATTCTTAGATGAAGGAAAGCTAAGGAAATTGGTTATCAGTTTACCTACTCTGAAAGAATGAATAAAAATGTCTTCTAAACAGAAAAGAAATTATCAGTGAAAGAACCCTGGAGCATCAGGGAAAGAAAGCAAAATTAGCAAAAAAAATGAGTAAAATAGAACTTACTTCTTTTAATTTTCTAGATTACATTTGATGGTCAAATAAAGGACTCTAATGCATGTAGGTCTCCATGCCTTAAGAGGAACTATGTTAAGACAGTTATCTCATAAACAGGAAAGTAAATATATTTAAAAGGAGATACCGTATAACTTAGATTGGTAAAATGATACAATAGATGATCATGAATTATGTACTTATAATATTTTAGCTTAGAACAATCACTAAAATAGCTTTATAATGAGACTTTATTTAAAAAAAATTATCAACTTGTAATTCCAAAGAATATCAGTTAACATGCAGGAAGTCAGAAGTAAGTATACAGAAATTAAGAGAAAGAACAAAGATAAAATAAAAATAAAATGGCATACTTTACCCTTATTATATCAGTAATTTTTAAATTATAATAATTATGATTACATTAAGTATTTACAGTAAATATTAGAATACTAAAGTAAAAACACAACATGACAATATTATTCTGTCTAGAAGAAGCATATTTCACTATAATGATGTAAGAGTTGTGAGTAAAATTAGGAAGGGAGAAAATCTTTTAAAAATTATTTTCTTTTTTCTTTTTTTTATTTCATTTGTATATATTTTATATCATTGTTTATTTTTGTACAATACTTACTTTCTCCTCTCAGTTGTAGTCCCCATAAAATTCCCACCACCCGTTTACCTCCCTGGTGGCACAAGGGGTTAAGCACTGCTTTGCAAAGCATTGATCACAGGCCAGGGAGGTGACCCACATAGCACAGGAGACCTCCCTGCCTTGCCTGCTGCTCTTCTCAGCAGTGTATTTCAGTCAGTCTGCCTGCTCTGTTACCCCCTCTGACTCTGGTGAATCCTCTCACCCCCCACACCTCTGGCCTATACCCCAGTTATTGTATGCATAAATAAATAAATCTTTTAAAAAATTTACTCATGAACCATCAACATAGTCCCTTGTGCTGCTCTTCCTTCCTCTGTTTTGATCCCTATCCCTCCCCCTCCCCTTCAAAATGTCTCTGATTTTTAGTTGTCTGTTAATTTTTTAAAAATTTATTGCTATTTATTTTTTTCCTGATCCCTTATTTGGTTCTCCTATATTTCTCCTATAAGTGAAACCATCAACAAAGAAAAAAGCCTCTTATAAAAATATTAATAAAAAATCAGAAGAGTGATCACAACTCAGTCATTGTGAAATAAATAATTTAATGATAATATAAATATTAAGAAAATTGAATTTATAATTTAAATATTCTCAACTCCATAATAAGGTAAAGATATTTTCATTGAATAATTCTAACAAATGTATAAAGAATAATTAATCCAAAATTTACATAATTTCTTGTAGAAATTTAAAAGGAGGATCACATCTGAATTTGTTTTATGAAGCTAATATTTCCTTGATGGCAATCCAGACAAAGAAAATTAAAATAAACAGCAACTACTGGCTGATAACCTTTATCAATATACATGTAATAATTCTTTAAAAAATATATTTAAATAGAATCCAAAAATATATAAAGTATTAAAAATTTAGCAAGGGATATATATCCTAGATATGCCAAATAGATTCATTATTAGAAAATTAATCAATATAATCCACCATATTAATAGGCTGAAGAAACCCCCATGTATTCAGATAGATACAGAAAAACAATTTACAAAATTTGATATAAATAATAATAAATATTCTCAGGCATATAAAGATGTAGAAGTTCCTAAAGCTAATAAAGAATATTCACAGAAAACTACAAATGATAATGTACTAAATGGTGAAAGATGAATGCTTTTTCTAGGAGATTAAGATCAAGGTAATTATGTCCTCTCAATTCTTTCATTAAACATAATTTCTGGATGATCTATAACTAAGTGAATAAAGGCATCAGGAAAAGAAAAGAAAAACATTCAAATTGGAATGAAAGAGGAAAAATGATCTTTAGCTAACAAATATTGTCTTCATAGATGATTCTGACAAAAATTTAAACATTACCTAGAAATAATCCATGAGTCCAGCAAGACATAAAATATAAGATAAAAAGAACCTTGTTCTGAGTCTCACATTTTATACAAAAATTAATCCAAAATGGGGTACAGATTAAAATGTAAAATGGAAAACTTTTGGGAAAAAATAGGATAAAATTTGTGTAACTTAGGTTTAGGGAAAGCTTTCTTAAGCCTTGAAAAGTAGTGTCCATATAGGGCCCTCCCCTGGTGGTGCAGTGCGTTAAGGAACGCACTATGAAGCAAAACACAGCCACTGCAGCACGAGTTCGATCCACTTGGTGCGGCAGACCTCTCAGGTCTTGCCCACTGCTACCCTCGCAGTGTATTTCAGTCAATCTGCCTGTTCTGCTCCTGACTCTGTCTTGGGTGGATCCTCTCACTGCTGCACTTCTGGCCTCTACCCTGGTTTTTATATAAATAAATAAATCTTTTAAAAAATTAGAATCCATATATAATCTAATTGATGAATCTAATTAAAAATTTAAAAAATTGTTCTAAGGAAGGTACTTTTAAAAGTGTGAAAAGACAAACAACAGAATAGGGGAAAATATTTTCGATCCACATATTTAACAAAGAGGATGGATGTGTAATAAATTCTCAAAACTCAGGAATAGAAAAACAAAAATTTGATTAGAAAATGGGCAAAAGACAGAAAAATTTAAGGAAAAAGGACTATAACATCACTAGCCACCTGGAAATTAAAATTAAAATCACCCTCAGATGCCACTATTTACCCATCATAATAGTTAAATTTTTATAAAAAGGATAATACCAAATACTGATGAAGATGCAGAGAAGCTCTTATGCATTGTTCTAGGCAATATATAATGGTACAACCACTCTGGAAAATAGTTGGCCATTAAACAAAATACTCAACATGCAACAACTACTTAACCCACCAATTTCATTCCTGTTATCATTGAAACTTTTATTTACTAACAATTCTGTTTATAAATATTTATAGCAACTTTATTTTTAACTCCATACTTGAAACAATCAGGTAGCAATTTCAATATTACATACCACAACTCATTGTATGGAATTTATTTTTGCATTAATGTAATTTATATAGCACTCTAGGAGTCATAGGAAATATACTGATCAGTGGTTGCCAAGGGTTAGGGATTAGGCTAAGGAAAGAAATTGTGGCTTTAGGAGGCATCCTCCTAGTGAAGGCAGTTTTCTATAAAGTAATTGTATCAGTGTTAATATTCTGGTAGTGATAGTTTGCTATAGTTGGAGATAACAATCTTTGGAGGAATTGGGCAGAGTGTATATGAAATTTCTCATTTCCCACAACTGCTTTAAATATGCCTTTATCTTTAAATAAAGTTTAAACAGATTATCTTTTTAGCTGTTTATAAATGGTTGTACCTCTATATACATATTATGAATATGATTTATATCTTTTTTTTAACTTCTTGAGTTCTACAAGTTTTGTGTATAACAATAATTTTTTTAAGATCTATTTATGCATACAAGAGCTGGTGTATAGACCAGAGATTTGTGGGAGGGGTGAGAGGACCAGAGACAGAGTGGGGTATAGAGCAGGCAAATCTATTGAAATACACTTCTGAGGGGAGCAACGTATGAGACAGGAGAGGTCTGCTGTGCCATGTGGGTCACTTCCCTGGCCAGGGATTGAACTTGTGCTTCAGTGGCTATGGATAGCTTCATAGTGCTGCGACTTAACAGCTTGCCACCAGGGAGGCCCCAACAATGATTTTTAAGACAGGGTAAGTGAACATTTGAAATATGATTCAAGTCTGTATTCAAATTCCAGTGGATATAATCATCCAATCCTTGCTTATTAAGATTTCAAACACAGTTCACAGCTTTATTTCAGACAAACCAGTGCTGTTGTATTGCCATTGTTGTAGGGAAGAATCATAGTAACAATACAAGTGCAATGTTTCCTTAGCTAACTCCTTTTACATTTGGTGAAGCCCCCTTTAATATCTGTAATGTTATATTAGATTGATACTCTAATTTTACAGGATATGAGTCTCAATTCTATTATTTTTTATTTTATTATCTTTTTTTCCACAATAATTGTTAAATAGTTGGTAGAGTAGATATTATTACCCTTATATTTTTTTAATAATGAAATAAAATGGAAAATCAGAATATTTAAATGAACTTGCCCACATAACCATGTTTCACAAGTTTCAGAACAGGAACTTTTCTTCTCCTTGCAGTTCTTTTTTTTTTGATATTTTTCTCCTTGCAGTTATTTTTTCAGGATGCTGTATCTAATGTTAACTGCTTTTATTCTTCTCGTGCAAAAATAATAATTTTTTTAGACTGAAACTTGTGTTCCTGAAAGGTGCCACTTTAAATATAGTAGTGTTCTTTTTCTAAGTAGGATAAGGTCTGTTCTGACTACCTATAAATTTCCTCCAATCTTTGTTCTTGAGATATGGTACAACAAAGGGCGTTAAAAGCATCTAGTAATTTCTATTAAAAATCAGAAGCATAGGAGCCAAAAATTATGTTATACTATTTTGATAAGCAATTAGCATTTCTGAAGGGAGAAATTGTATCTTATTTTGAAATGAAATATATTCCTTTGAAAAAAGCTTAGCATTGTTCCATATAAACAAGACCAATTTCAATCAAAATTTAAACAAAAAACCTTTTCCTCATCATGGAAGGACATCTTTCCTATTATTAAAGTTAGAGGTGTTGGTACTAACAGATCAGTATGAACAAAATATGTGTTGGCTTGACCACTTTTTAGTTAAGCTTCTTAGCGCTCCTTAGGCCCTTCAACTTTGACCTACAATTATTTCTGAGCCAACACTGGAATATGAATTTTCCCTTAATAGCCCTTTATAGTGTTGCAAGAACAGATACTTCCTGCAGAACTCTGATCCTACTAAGACTTATCAGATTCTTTTAAGTCTGTCCCTCCCTAGAAAAGAAACTTCCTTCTGTCTGACCTCAGGGGGCTTTTATTGATTTTATATTAAAAGCAATCTCATTATATTCCCTATTGCAATAGATTTTATAAATAAAATCTCACCTAAGTCTAGATTAGGTTTTATTTGACAATGGGCAGTGATAAGGGAGTCATAGATTGTAGAGACATCCAAGGATGTTGAAGAATAGGCAGCCATAGCTTCCACATGCCTGAAGAGCGGGTGGTATTGGAGCCTGCTTGAGATGAACTGGGCAATAGCATAGTAACAGTGTTGCCAGAAAGCTTCTAAGAAGGGGGCCATGCCAGGGGCATTTGGTATAGAAGGATGCAGCTCCTTCAAAACCATGGTGTTATGTAGAGGGCGAGGAAGGAATAAATGCCTTTTTTCTTTCTACTGTCCTCTTATACTTTCCTTCTTTATTAAAAATAAGTTTTTAATTGAATAAATATTGTATTATAAATATATATTCAGTAAATTTCAATGTACATTCAACAATGTGCGTTATTATACATCACCATCTATATCTACTACATTAACTTCACTACTAAACGTGAAGTTCTATCCATTATTGCAATTCTATCCATTATACACCATTCATGAGAACCTCTACCCAATTTATCCACCTCTTCTTCTCCCTACCCTCCTGGTAGCCAAACTACAAAAAAACTAAATAAAACAAAAAGTAAACTTTTAAACTATTGAATAAAAACAAAACAAAACAAAAAAAAACAAAACAGGCCCCAAACAGAGTCCTTCATGTCAGACTCATCCCCAGATTTAACTAACTTAATAGCAATTTCAACCTCTCCCTAAAATCTGGAATCTTAAACCAATCAATCTGGAGTTCTTGTGCGTTGGTCATGAAATCTGCATGATAAGAACCTGCTGTTTTCTCCCAAGGAAAGTTGACTTTCTTTTTGCTAAAAAGCCTGTCCCATCTTCTTTCTGATTATAAAAAATTTCCTGTTATATAAGTCTCTTAAAAAGCCTTTTTACTTGAGAGTTCAGATGTTGCTTGATTCATGAAAGCGTTCAAAGCCAATTAGATCTGAGTTTATTCTGATAAATTTTGCTTTTTAACAGACTGTAAGACCAAATTAGTGGTTGCCCTCCTATTTCTTGATGGTGCTCTCAGTCTGAAAAAGACAAAGCTAAAAAGCAATGGACTAAATGATGGGGTACTAAAGGTTAGTTCCCCACCCCACAGAGAGGCTGGTGAAGGGCAACATTAGACCTGGGAACAAAGATAGCAATGCAATTCCTGTCTTTCAGTCTGAAGTTAATGATTGTCTCATCACACTAGAATCTTTACAATATGCTGTCCCATTACCATTTTTAAAAATACTTATTTTTACTTATTTATACTTATGTATGTTAGACTAGGGTATAAACCAGAGTTACAAGGGTGAGAAGATTCGCCAGAGACAGAGTGGGCCACAGAATAGGTGGATCTACTGAAATATGCTGCAGAGGGAAGTAACAGGAGAGGTCTGCTGCGCCACATGGGTCACCTCCCTGGCTAGGGATAAAACTCAAGTCATAGTAACAATAGGGTGGATCATAAATTATAGATCATATTACCTAAATGCTGGTATGTATTTGTTAATATCAACACAGAGACCTAACCCCTATGCCACCAGGGAGACCCCATTACCATTTTTTGGAGGTAGGTACAATGCATATAAATCTGTTGTTACATTAAGAAATATGATACCAAGATAAAATTTGCAGAAATTTGAGTAGCACTGAACATTTTCTTCACTGAAAATTTTACATGTGAATTATAATTTGAATTTGATGTTTTGTCTTATGAATGATTCTGTGCTCAAGCTTATCAACTGGTTTATTTCAAATCTAATATTTGATATTATTTCAAATCTAATATTTCAAATCTTATATTAAAAATGAAAAAGGAAATTTAGATATTTGTTAGTCATTAAATTAACATACAACTGTAATATATAGACAATACTGTGACTAAGAGTCATGCTGCTTTCATATGAAGGTGTATTATTGATTTGCTAACTCTGAAAATAAGCATCAATTACATTTCTAGAAAATTTTATCAGTTTGTTTAGCTCTTTTTAATCAGTCCTGCTAACATTTTTTAATTTGATAAGTTTTATAGATAATCAATTAAGAAAAATGGATCACAAATTATAGATCATATTACCTAAATGCTGGTATGTATTTGTTAATATCAGCAGTGTTCTAAGCATGAACTTGGGGATGGGTGTGTTGCCACCTGAAATATAGGATATTTAGTTAAACTTGAATTTCAAGTAAACAATAAATAATTTTTTAGCACAAGTATTATCTCACACAAGTCAGGATGGAACTTATTAGAACTACTTTACTACAAAACCTTACAAAGAAGCAATCAGCCATTTCCAACCTAGGCTATAAGAAACTTATATAAGCTTCAGAGCAGTAAAAGAAAAATACATGTCTTATAATGATTTGCTAGTTTTAACAAATCGGGGCATGGGTTTATTGTAATGAATCCAACATGCTTAGTATCCTCAGAAAAATTATAGTTGATGAATAAGATATTTCATAAAGAACTATAAATATAAAATTATAATTTATCATGTTAAGAATTAAGAAGTTATAGGAATATTGGTGTATCAAGCACTCCAGATAGAAAATAGCATGTACACAAGTCCTAAAGTTAGAGTGGAAGCTGGTATACTGAAGGAAACAGACGAGAGCCAAGGGTGAAAGTTGAGGACATGGTGCTAGCAATATTTCAAGGACGATGTAGTAGTATAGTAGTACAAACGCTTCTCTTTCCCTCCGTCCCTCCGTCCCTCCCTCCCTCCGTCCCTTCCTCCCTTCCTCCCTTCCTCCCTTCCTCCCTTCCTCCCTTCCCCCCTCCCTTCCTCCCTTCCTCCCTCCCTTCCTCCCTTCCTCCCTCCCTCCCTCCCTCCCTCCCTCCCTCCCTCCCTCCCTCCCTCCCTTCCTTCCTTCCTTCCTTCC
>JAGFMF010011668.1:14361978-14378389 GCA_019455555.1 Galemys pyrenaicus | reverse complement strand
TTCCTCCCTTCCTCCCTTCCTCCCTTCCTCCCTTCCTTCCTTCCTTCCTTCCTCTTTCTCCTAAAATTGATGTGGTTTTCTGTTAGAGAAGAAAAAAGCATTTACAGATATGATCAATACAGTATAGAAAACTATTTGGAAGGGAGATAGATTAATGTTATGTGGAGGGGCACTGGACAATTAAATTTTTATTCATACAAATGAATGCAGAAGTCTAAATTGACGTGATAGTACTTAGTAGATATAGAGAAAAATAGAAATAAAAATAAATATTAAGCAAAACAGATAAAGCCTGAGAATTGTTGATCAGATTAAGGAGAAGCTGAAAAAAGAATGATTGAAGTTTCTTTTTGCAGAAGGAAAAAACATATAGGTGCTCTAGAATGGTTTTTAGATACATTACCCTTCAGTAACACGGTTAGAGGTAGCAGATACTCGAATATACAAATCTGTTCAGAACAAAACATATGAATCAACATTTACCACATAGATGATTATCAGAAATGTCTGTCTGTCATATGATCATTTCTGAATTTGGTATGGTAATTCTGTAATCAATCACTTAGGTACATTTTAAATTAAACATGCAGGTATTTGTATTCAAAAAGAGTGACAGGCATATCAAGTATATGTTTCTTGGATATAATTTTGTTTCTTCATAGACCAGAGAATTAACCAGTTTGTTCTCAGGGATACCCTCATGATGGGGGTCACCTGACTATGTTGTGAGGCAAAAGCCCGGCATAGGCGAACTACCCTGAAAAATCAGAGGTTCCAAAGTTGATCCCCCCCTTGGACTCCCTTTTGTTTTGGCTGATTCAATAATTAAAGTTTTAAAAGTTACAGAAACCGTGCTTGCTGGAATATCATCCATGGGGATTGTTGTATGATTGGCTCTTTTATTAAAGTAATTGGTTGCCACGCAATTTGATGACGTACTGCCAATTGGCTGATATTATAATACAAATTCTAAAATTAGATTATTAGAAAAATTTTTTAAACTCAAACATTTTACTACGGGCTACAAGCCTTGGGGAATCTAAGCATGACTTTCAAGACTGGGCCATTGTGGAAGGTCTTTCATATCTGCCATTATTAAGGGTGGATCCTGCATTCCTCAGGTGACTCTCTGTTAATTAACATTTATGGCTTTGCATTCTTTAAGGTTAGGTTCTGCAATTCCTGATAACAGTTACAGAACCCCTCCTCCCTTTAGGTAATTTGGCAACATACATTATCAACTAAATCTGAGAGACAAGGAAACTAGTGATTCCTGGTGAAGGACAGATACAAGGGCACAGATGCTGTTCAGTGTTGTTTTGGGTACCTTCCCCCCCTGCTGACCTACAGTAGAATGCTGACACCAATTTGACCTTAAGCTAATAATTCATTTTATGCTCAGAGTGAAAATAGAATAATTAGTTATGATTTCATAAAACTAGTATACCTGCCATAATATAAATTAACCAATCATAGTAACTAACACTAGTATAAAAATGCTGTCTTAATTTTATAATCACTATGTTATCTAGCTTGGCTGAATGTCACAAGACCCTAAGCCGCTCTTGAGAGAAAAAATGTAGTCATTCCTGATCAATGCACATGTTGATGTAATCCCGCCCCTTTCTCCTTAATGTATAAAATAAAGACCTGCTGAGACTTTTCAGGAAGGACACACACCAAACTCCAACTCGAGTTTTGTAACCCTGGACCCCCCTCATTCGCCGACTTCCGTTCCATCCTTTGGGGACCTGGCCTTCTGTCGTAGCTGGTCTTCGGCACCCTCATGTTTCAGCCTCGCAGAACTGAATCTCCTGCATGACCATTTGGGTGAATGGGGTGACATGCAGGGTACAGATGCTGAGTGTGAATTCTCATTTATTGAATAGCAATATGTGAGTTGCTTTCAGGAATCTGAAGAAGGGCCACTTGCTAATTTGGAAATCTTTAGTAAGCAATTAAGATAATCTTACTCCTTAATGAAGTTTTTTCACTGGAAGCAAAATCTATTTTCTATGGAAGCTCTGACTACTTATAAGACTGTTTGATAAAAGAATTCATGAAGATGTAAACGATCAATTTTCTTAAAACTACTATTTTCTTCAGTCTTGTGAAGAGCTTGACAATTGGTCAATTGCTGCTTTTCAAGCTGATGCTTACTGGTATGACCATGAAGTGACCTTGATCTTCTCTTTAATATCTGTTACAATTTCCAGGCAAGCCTGAATGAATATATCCTTTGTGAAGAGAATGCTCTAACATTGAAGCCAGTATCTATGTGCCTTGTTCATGCTAAAATGGATATTTAGGTTTTGCTTTATTTATTATTAGAGGGCATATCCAAGTAGTGAGTGATAAACACTGAAATATTTTGAATAAAAAGAAGAGAGACTGAAATAATGGAGGTGATCTTCATAATTATTTCCCTAATAGAATATCATATCATTTGTTTCTTCCAAATCAAACCACTTTTCAAATACTATCAAATAAGTTGAGTTATTTAGAATAAAACATAAATTATGAAAGACTTCAGATTGTTTCTTGAAAAAAATCCTTAGTATAAATTCTGATACAGGATGAGAAACAAAAACATAGCTTAGCATGATCCCTAAATGTATGTGCAAATAGTCTAAATTAAATATTTGCAAACAGAATTAACAATGTGTCAAAGAACTGTGACCAAGTTGGCTTTATTTTAAAAGTTCATTATTAGTAAAAACTACACTATAGTCCATTTCAATAAAATACTGTAAAAGAACATTGTATAATAATGAGAAAACTAATAAAAGTTACCTGTAGTAATTAGTAACAATTTGAAATAAGATCTCTAAAAAATAGAAGTAAACAGAGAAAAGATAGCATATATTGGATATACTTTAGATACATATGAAGAGTCCTATAACAAACATCATTGTCAAATGCTAAATCCAATCCATCAAAGCTAGGAGTGGACATGGAAGCTATCACTAATATTCTTCAAGTGTTTGAAACTATCAATACAAACAAAGAAGAAATATTCAAATTGCTTTACACTTTTTAGAATTATACATTTCAAGTTTTCAACAGTCTACCAAAAATTATATAGAACTATCAAAAGAATTTGGAAAAAGTGATGGGTATAAAAATTAAGAGCTTTCTCTAAATTTCGCAATAATAGTGACAGAAAGAACTATTTACTCCATAATAAAATTAAAATTTCTAAGATATATATGAATTAATTAAAAAGGATGATGCTATATAAATATGAAGAAATAATATGATTTCTAATTGAAGTAAAAAATAATTGTGAACCATTACATAGTGTTTATTATGAACTAGGCTTTATATTTGTTATTTGATATTCATAGACTTCTGTGAAACAATATTATTATTATTTTTTTAAAGAGGAGGAAACAAATGAACAAAAAGGCAGGATAACTTGCCCTAGAAACCAGATGGAAAGCATCAGAGAAGGATTTAATTCCAGGAAATCTGACCCTAGTGCCACACCCTCAACCATTAAACAATAGTGCTTCTGCCTGGCCTGAGAGGACTTATACCTAAAATGGGAACACATAACTCTCTGACAATATCAGTTCTCAAATTCACATAGAACTGTTGTGTCTCTTGAATAGGATCAGTTAATTACACGAAGATATCAATTCTCAAGATGTATGTGCAAAAATTATGTATAGAAGCCCACACTAGATGGATATGGATGGCTCAAATGATAGATTCACATAGAAGAAAAGTTAATGACTATCCAGTAAAAGGTCTTTCCTTTTTTTTTAAATCATAAAAGGAAAAGTGGGGGACCTCACTTTGTAGGAACTGAAATGATGCTTTCATATGCTCATATACTGACAAAAAGTTCCTGATAACTTTTTGGAACAGGTAGATGAATTCTCCATTAACTCATCCAACACAGAAATGATAAGCTTTTTGAGTGTTATTTAGGTATTAGGTATCAGATTTTATGACAGGTTATGTGAAGGGCACAGTGTCAGAATAATATTTCTGAAAAAGTATATACTGAAAAATGGATGTTAGTGAAAAATATTTGAACACTTAGTGTTAACAAAATCTTGTATACATATGCAGACAGAGAAATGTGAAGTTTTATTTTTACTTGCCTAAGTCATCTGGGCTTATGATTAGGGTCTTTCAAATTCTTACTCATTTTCCCTGCAGTGTGGATACCTGATTACTGTATTTCAAATGTTAACTAAAAGCCCCTAGGGTGTAGATTAAATTAATACATATTCATGTTTCTCTCTCTATAATAAGGTATTTGAACGTAAGTTACAGATAATGAGACTAGGTAATTGTTACAAGAAATTCTAAGAAATGAAAGAAATAATCAACAGATTATTTCTGCTTTTGAGTGAGGTTTTAATTAAATGGTATTAATTCATAAAATGTTGAGATGTAGGTCTGTAAAATTCTAATCTAAGTTAACATTATATCATATTCTGACATGAACTATAACTATATTCCCTCTAAAGTATTGGCGAAACACCTAGCCAACCTAGAGAGAAAGCTTAGTTAAACTGTATACTTAATTTTTTTGTTTGGTTCTTACGTGTCTCCAAATTATGCACTGATTGCCATATTCCTTGGGCCATATCACAGGACTGGTGCTCTGGAATGCCTACTGAGAGCTTAGCATGCATGGCATCTATTAGGAAGTGCTTTTGGAATCAACACTTACAATAGGGAAGAGAAGGAGCTAGAATGTTAGAAGGTGAAGTGCAGCCTCAGCTGAACCATGGGGAATTTTGGAGCTGAGACGGCACAGTAATAGATTTGAGTTGGCATTAGGGGGAATGGTGAATTGATAGGGATGCCCCAGGAAGGTAATGAGACTTGATGAAGTGTTTTTCTTCAGCTGATACTCCAAAAGGGACTGACAGCTGATCTGCTTTTTAGCAGCAGTCTGAACAGCTGGGGAAAAAGCCCTCATTCTTGAAGGGGAATCTGGATGATTCAACACTTACACAATGATCTACATAAACTTGTTAATATAAGACTTGGATACTGGGGCCTCCCCAGTGGCACAAGAGGTTAAGTCTCAGCACTGTGAAGCTATCCACAGCCACTGCAGCACGAGTTCAATCCCTAGCCAGGGAACCTCTCCTGTCTTGCCTGTGGCTCCTCTCAGCAGTGTACTTCAGCAGATCTGCCTGTTCTGGGCCTGTCTCTGGTGAATCCTCTCACACCCCAACCCCAGTCCCCTCCTCACCCCCCACCCCCCGACCCCACACCTCTGGCCTGCACCTGAGCTCTTGTATGCATAAATAAACCTCTTTTTTTTTTTTAAATAAGGGTTAGATACTAATTCTAGACTACTATCATTATATGTTTATGTATTTTTACGTGAAAGGGAAGCGAGCCATCCTAATTCTCATGTATATTCTCACCATTTCTGAAAATTTGCTTTAGGATCGTTCCTTAGCCATCTTAGGAATTCCTTCTTTATGAAAAATTCAGGAGATTCTTTGATACAAGCTAGTAACTTCCAGTTTGATTAGTTTTCCCTGAATTCCCCCAGGATGGCTGCTTCCCTATCTAGAGAATAACTATGTTTATTTCCAATATTCAGAAAGAGAAGCTACTTCTCTTGCTATTTCTCTGGGATTTTGTTGTTAGAACAGTTTAAGTCACACAAGAAATAGTCTTATATTACAATTTTAATTCTAGTATCACTATGAATCTAAATTATTTTGCTTCCAAATGTTGGTCAATAAAATTGTTAAAGAATTCTGTCCTGAGATTTACACATCCAAGATCACTGGTCAGTGAGTTCAAAATTAATGACCAAATGAATTATCTGCCAAATTATTTTGAAATTTGGTTACATTAAGATCTCTAGACCAGTCTAATTATTTTGCACTAAAGTTAGTGTGTCCAAGGTTGGGGAGTTAAAAGTTAGTAAGACTCAGGAGTAAGATTACCAGATAAACTGTAGGACACCTAGTTAATTTCATGTTCAGATAAGCCACGTTTTTTTAAGCTTTATTTATTTATGCATACAAGAGCTGCGGTACAGGTCAGAGGTGTGGGGAAGGGGTGAGAGGATTCATCAGAGACAGAGTGGGGGACAGAATGGGCAGATCGACCTAAATACACTGCTGAGGGGAGCAGTGGGCAGACAGGGATAGGTCTGCTGTGCCATATGGGTCCCCTCTCTGGCTGGGAATTGAACTCCTGCTACAGTAGCTATGGGTGTGTCATAGTGCAGTGCTTAACCCTTTGCACCACCAGGGAGGCCCAAACCACATTTTTTTTTAATATGAGTATGCCGCATACAATATTTAGGACATGTTTATGTTAAAATATTATTTACTTGGTATCCAAATTCAATAGTGCTTCTTATACTTTTATTTACAAATCTGGTGTCATTGCTCAGAAGTCTTTCTTTTACAAGGCTGTTTGTTGCTATTGAAATTGTTTTCTGCTTTTGTAATGTTCTCCAAATCATAGCTGTTCAATACTCATAAAGGTCAGAGAAATGATGTCAACAGCTGCCTTCTGAGTACCCTCAGAGAACTGTGTGATGTTATGGACTTTACAGTTTGCTTGGTTGAGTACTGCTCTTGTCTTCTGTATCTCTTCTCTTCTCATTCTGCTTATACTCCATGGATGAGTGCATCTGTGACTATTTCATTAGTAATGATGTGATGGACAGGTGGTCTAGTACCAAAATCCAAATTCTTACTGGGAACGTAAACTTGGTTTCTCACCACATACGTGAACTTCAACATGCCTAAAAAGAATTTAGCCATCCTGTCTCTGATCCAGCCATCTCCCCTTCTATTCTTTTTTTTTTAAGTCTATTTTATTTATTTGTGAATACAAGGTCTAGGGTCTAGGCCAGAGGTGTGTGAGGCAGAGTGTGAAAGGATTCATCAGAGACAGAGTGGGGAGCAGAACAGATGGATTTACTGAGATACACTGCTGAGAGGAGCAGTAGGCCAGACAGAAGTCTGTTTTATCGTGTGGGTTAGCTCCCTGGCTGGGATCGAACTCAGGCCACAATGGCTGGTTATGGCTTGATATCTCTGAGACTTTAACCCCTACACCACCAGGGAGATCCTCCCTTTCCATTCTTGACTTTGGTTAAAAGAAAATATTTATTGGCCTAATAGTTTTAATAATAAACATACAAAAGAATCAACTGGTTTTCATCTTCAAATGCAGCTCCAGTATCTCTGCTTGACAATAACTCTGGGCTTTATCAGGACTCATGTTGTTTTATTTGTACAAGTCCTCTGGGAAATTGTGATATAGCAATGAGAACTTTGCCTCTGTGTTTTGACTTCTGTCTCCATTTCTAACCCATCTTTAACAACTTGTTAGTTGAGACCCTCCCCTGACAATTTTTGAATAAAATTATAGATATCAAAAATGCTATGAAAAATTGACCTTTTTCTGGCAATCAATATGTCTGGATTTATGTTTTTCCTCACCAGATTAAACTGAAGCCAATACTTTTTGGTGTTGCAGTCAAAGACACCTGGAAATCTGAGAAACTATATCAATAGGCACTCATGGAAAAGTTACTGAGGATTTTGATTTCTCTGGACCATAAACACTAGTTATTCTATAAGTCAAAATACAAGAAGGGCCTCCATTCATAATTTGGTTAAATTTTAGCAGAATAATCTATAAGTATGTGAATACTAATAAATTTAATATTTACTGTAATGCCTAAATCTTCAGTTATTATGTAGATTACTAATGCAATCAAGGCATATCTGATATCCTACTAAAAAGAAAGTCTGTGGAACTAAATAGCTGATTGTAGATGAAGCTTGAAAATTACCTGGGGGGGGTGATTGAGTCATCAAAATACATTTTTAAAACATTTTTTCCTTAGATAAATAGTAAAAAAAATTCTAGATTGTGAAACTATTTCTACGCTGAAAGTTATTTGAAGTGTAAAATTAAATAAAAACTATTTGTAAATATTTTCTAGTGAAATATGCATTTCCAAATGTTAACATGACAAAAATTGTTTCATAGTTGTTTGAAAGCCCCTCATTCAGAAAAATGGATGTATTTGTATATATTTACATATAAATATTATGCACATTTAATTTTACGTCTGTCCATCTATGTATCTATCCATCACCTATTTCTATTTTTGCCAGAAAATAAATAGGAGAAAATGAACTAAGACCATTTTCTCTGGAATTTTGGAAATTTATATTTTTTTTCCTTTGTATTATATATTTTCTAGAACGTCTGTTTTAGTTTAGTTTAGTCTAATATATGAAACCTAATATAAATGTGTCATAGTTTAGTCTAATTATGAAACCTAATATAAATGTGTCACTTTAAATTAGATTAAGAAGTATAACTTTCTACTAATAGCATTTTATGTTCTAACATTTTTATTCTGTTGCTCAGTGCCAGCCAACACTCAATCCTTCATTTGGTCACCCAATAAAGAATTCTTGAGTGTTAACAACAGGCTAGGCCTACTAGTTGGTAAGGTTGGCAAAAAGATGAGTAAGCCATCAATCCTACTATCAAAGACCTCATTATTAATAAAAATAGAATATACAAGCAAAGAGAAAAAAACATATCAGACGGTGAGTACCAACATTTGGACAGTTAGATAAAGATAAAAAACAGGATCAACTGAGCCTACTTGGAGGAATTGGTGAGATCTGGAGAACATTCTAGGTCTTATATGGGGAAAGCAGACATTTTAGGAAGAAAGAGCTATGCTTGGTTATACGTTTTTTTATTTAATTAATCTGTTGGGCAACTAGGCAGTCCATATATTTCACAGTTAAAAATGTCACATTGAATATCCTCAAAGGTAAATCTATTCTTTTTCTTTTTTTAAAGATGTATCTATTTATTTATTTATTTTTGCCTAGAGAACTGGGGTATAGACCAGAGTTGAGGGGAGTGTGAGAGGATTTGCCAGAGACAGGGTAGGGAGAGAACAAGCAGATCTACTGAAATGCACTGCTGAGGGGAACAGCATGTGAGACAGAAGAGGTCTGATGTATCATATGGGTTAACTCCCTAGCAGGGGATCGAACTCATGCTGCACAGGCTGGAGAAAGCTTGATAGTTGAGATTTTAGCTCCTGTGCCCACTACCCACTGTTTTTTTAAGGGTGCTTTTTGAGTCTTTGAAATTATTCAAACCCTTAATTTGGGTTATGAATTTTGCTACCTTCAAAAATTTGTTGATTAATTCTCATTGACACAAATTTATAACAAATCTTATGGTTCCTTGCTTCTACTTCTTTTTCTCACTTATAAATTTATGCAGGGAAGTTCCATTTATCATGTCCTATTATAACTAACACCTTCTTGCTTGGTCTAATACAGTAAGTAGCAGAACAGAAAGCAAAGTGGAAGAGTAAATTCATTATGCTGATAAAACTTGAGGATATATCTGAGTTTGAGCCCAAGTTATGCCACTTACAAATTATGTGGGTTTGGCAAGGGACCCTAAACTTTTACTTGTAAATAATCTGAATACCTCCACATTGATTTGTCATAAGCAATACATTGGATAATGTATGTTAACCACTTAGCGCAGTGCTTTGTATATATCATATACTCAATAAATCTTAATTACTTATTATATACTAGGTTCCTCGAACTCATAATAAAATCTCTTCACCTTCCATCACTTCCATTCCCACATCAAGACCACTAGTCCCTTCTGGTCACTAATGCATTTATTGCTTGTGACACATCTTAATTTCTTGACTAGTTGATTCATACTACCTCCTCTTTAAGCCTCCAAGTTCTGTTTACTCAGAAGACTAATTTTCTTCCTCATGTGCAGAAAATCAAAGTTCTCTGATGAATTTCCTTATTTATTCTACTTATTTTTACCTTAAGGCACATCAAATGAGGGATTTTAAAAATTTACCACCCATCATATTGTCACTCAATTTTTATATACACAATTATTTTTATGAAGCAAAAGCAGCAGTAATTTTTGTTGAGACTCACTCAGGAAAACAATAGACATCTATGAATAAGGATATTTTGTCAAGATGAGTCCTTAGAGTAACTACAAAAAAATACAAAGCCATTTACCCTTGGAGTACAGTAGTCAGGCTTGTCCCACACTAGAAGTCTTAATTGGTCTCTTATGTTGATGTTTGAGGAAGAAAAAACGCACCATTTTACTTAAAATAATTCCTCTTCTATTCTGTACTCCATCACCTGATTTTCCTAATGTACTAAAAAGGATTCAATTGTAGGGTTGAGTATAATATTTTACCAAAGTGTCATCTCTGAAATATAATTACATTGAATGATCATTAAAAAAATTAGTTTATTGGTTTGCTAGCTGATCATTTTTAATTGTTTGTCCAGTTGATCTAGGCATCAGAGAGAGGATAGATGACTTTTAGGATGAATGAATAAGTTTTGATAGAAAAGCAGATATAGGGAAAGAGAGACAGGTAGTAGTAAACTTTCATGGCTTTGTTATTTTGTTTTGGCAACATCTGGACTATAGCGTTCTAAACCACAACCGCAACAACATTGAAATTATCCATCATTATTATTCCAATACTCCAATATTCCATTTGGAATTTAAAAGGCCTCTGAGAATCTCATCAATTTTGTTCATTTACTCTTTTCTTCTTGTAGATTGCAAGCACCATCGATGCAAGGAAAATATTTTTATTATTCAATTAAGTATTTCCAACAGTTTCTGGTATGTAGGAAAAGCTCAGTAAATATTTATTGACTAATAAGAGTGAGATAAAATGAAAAATGCTATTTACTTCCTTTCTCATTTCTGATATTTTTTCCATAAAAACCAAACTTTGTAAATAAATCTAGTTATTTCCTGCCAGCCGATGTTCATTGTATTCTCGAGCATTGATACAGTGAACAGGAGGAAGTATTCACACTGAGTAGGTCTCTCTCTCATTTCTGCAGTCATTCAGGGCTTCTGTCTCACTGTATTCTTCATACCATACTGTTGTCTTACTAGTTTGCTTTCTATCCCATTCCAGATTCATTATGAAAATTAAAATTAAAGCATTTTATTCTCCTGGCTAAAACAATTATTTGCTTTTAATAGTATTCACAAATGTGAAAGCTGCTTAACTTGGCATTCAACAAATTTCATGCCTGGTATCATGTATCTTTTATAAACATATTCTTTATTCCAGTTGCACTGAATGCTAAATTTCACACATGTTGTTCATTCTCCATGACGCCTACTTCCATCATGCGTAGTACCTTAATTCTATCCTTTCCATCCTTTTGAACTCAGTTCAATATTGTTAGTAATAATATTGGTATTGCATTTGGATTTATACTACATCTATTATAGAGTTATGCAAGTAAATGAGCAGAAAAACAATCCTAGGGAACAAAAATTTAAATGGCATAAGGTGACACATAACAAGTATAAAAATAAAAAAAATTAAGTAAAAACTGTAGTTTTAGAGACAAAAACAGTATAAAATTCATGATACATTTTCTACCTATTAAAATACATATTTTCTAATTTTATCTAGTGAAAGTATCTGGAAGCAATGACAGTTGAGTAGCAGTCAGTATTCAAATAAAATAAAACTAAGATCTTAATGTAAATGGCTGACGCAGGCTGAGTGGATTTATTCTGAATCTAAAGAAGATTAAGCTGCAGGATTCCTCATTTGCACCAGCCCTTTGAAAATCCTTAAGAGGAGTCTTAGCAATTTTTTTTTTCTCAAAATGTTCAAAACTAAGATGTTTTCAACTGCAATCACTGTCACTTTGTTCTTCCTTAGGTCATATATATTTTCATTTTGGAAAGAAAAGTTTATTTAGGAAAAAAGGGTAAAGAGTAAAAACTCCAGGTAGATGATACCTGGGAGGGGCAAAGAGAGCAGAGCCTTAGGTCATGATTTTTGTGTTCAGGATTTTAGATTGGCCATGGGCATTTTAGAGATCATTTAAACAGAAATTTAAGTAGACACACATTCAGTAAAATGTGGAGCTTAAATAATAGTGACATTGTTGTTAACTGTCCTCTTGTAGGATGAACCTGCCATTTACCTAAGGTCATAGAAGAAAGCACAAGATTGAGGTCATGTGAGAAAATGAATATGTTCTAGTGCCTGTGACACCATGTCAAGAGTGAGAAGAATTAAAATTGGAGCTGTTCAGAGTCAGAAGTTCACTGTGTAAATTCCAAATGTTACACTGTAATTACCCTTAATTTGATAACAAACCTTAATCACTATCACCATCATCATCACATTTTGTTCAGTCTTTATAGATGAAAAACGGGATTACATTTTTTTTCTCCTTTCCAAAAATGGTTTTCATATGAAAAAGTTCAGGCAGAAAAAAAGGTCCAGAAAAATTTAAAAGTGTTACAATAATTAATACAAATAGCATGTCTTTTTACTGGATTTTGCAATATTTGTAAGATGTTCACTTTTAGAACATTGTAGTTTGTGGTCATTTGTTTTGTATAATAATCATTTAATAATTTTATAAATAATTAACAAGAAAAATCCAAATATAATCATGCTGCCAAGGTTAAGACTATACACAGTTATTAGATACCTTGTCTACCACTAATTTGTTCCATAATTAGATAAGTTGTTTCTCATGTAAGCTACATACTTTCATTTTTAAGATGGGGATGATTATATTGCCTACTCTATAGAGTTGTTGGTATATGCCAATGAGTTAATGCATCCTTTTTTACCTGGTCAACATCCAATAAATGTTAGTTATCAATTTATTATTATTTTCATGGTTTAGCAGTATTAGCCACAGTATTATTTTTTGCTCATGAGGGAAGAACACTTTGGGTAGGATTCAACAGAATTTGCCAGTTTCCCTAATCAAGTATTTGCTTTGGATGCTTATTCAAAATACAAATTCCTGGCTACATCCTGGATTTCTTAAATTGAAATAGGGAACTAGGAGAACCATTTTGAATATGTATTTCACAAGCACCTTGGGTGACTTTTATGATCAGAATGGCTCTGTACGTTGTGCTGGAGTATGTAGTGCTGAGAACTGGCTGATTGTCTTCTTCCTGGACTTGGTGAGAAGCAGCTTGCAGCATTGAAATGAATTATAGGTGCGATCCTACTGTTGCCGCAACACAGACAGCCATGACCACATTTTGACACATACTTTTGAAAGTTTTATTTCTCAATTTGAGAGAAACTGTTGGTAGAATATAGAGGAGACAGAAAGAAAAATGAAGTCAGAAATCAAAGATAGAAATCTGCAGAGGGGTCAAAAAATGACAGGTTTGACATCAAATGCATTTATTCTGCTTTATTCACCCACCCGATTCAATTCTCATGACTTCTTTCACATAACTGGGTTTAACATATTATCACATGCACATTCTTGTAAAATGTGCATTATTTTATGTGCAAGGTGTCTTAGTTTGTGTGCATGATACTGTGATGTACATTTTATGCTGTCTTATATCTCGCCAAAATACTATGTT
The DNA here is from genome assembly GCA_019455555.1 of Galemys pyrenaicus. Classification (NCBI taxonomy): domain Eukaryota; kingdom Metazoa; phylum Chordata; class Mammalia; order Eulipotyphla; family Talpidae; genus Galemys; species Galemys pyrenaicus. Next base: position 14,364,946 of record JAGFMF010011668.1, on the reverse strand, counting down.
CTTAAGACTTACCTGACTGTTACACATGCATTCATTTTTCTTCTAATTACAGTAAAATGCAGTCCATGTTTTACTCATTCACTTAGTATTGAGCATCTACGTTACCAGCATAGAGAGTGCCGCTTATGACTTTGAGTGACCCGTGGTATAAATTTATTATGTTCACACATCCTATCAAACATAGGGTGAGTGTGGATTTACTTGGAACACATGCTGGATGGCTCTCTGGGGTGACTGCCCAGCCTACACTTCAAACCAGAAGAATGCCTCCTCTAGCTGTAAATTCTCATCCACGTTGACCTTTTCCACTTTTCTAAGTGACACCACTTTGCTAGTGATATCTGATTATTGTCTTAATTTTCATTTTTCTGAGCATTATTGACTTTGAATCGCCTTTCATGCATTCTTAGTTTTGGGGAATTTCATTTCTGAAAAGTACTTATTGATATCCTTCTGCTGAGTAGTTACACTGGAATTGGATACACATGTCTTGCTTGCAGAGAGGTGGCAGTGAGGAATTTTGAAAGCTGTTTTCTTAAGTTGCAGAATTTCTCTTTTCTATCAAGATTTACATCTAAGATATTCTCATATAACCTAGTTTATAAAAGTTCTTTCTCAGAAAGATATAGAGTTGAAAGCAGATATTGTATGAGCACAATAAGTGCTTCAGGCATGTCTTCTTCTGGAAAAATATAACGAAGAATGAAAGGGAATATATAAGTTGGGGTCCCATTAGAGGTGATAAAAGCCAGGGGAGAATAAAAAGTATTTTAATGATATTGGGTGACCCCTAGGATGCCCAGCAGCACGAATAACTCATGCTAGCACACAAACAGGATTAAGTATAAAAGTCCTAGGAGAAAAGTGTACTTCTTCCAAGGGTACCCCACTCACATCAACTTATACAAAGTATTTTTGGAGTTTAACATTAAGTGAGAAAAACTTTTAAAATAGTTGAAAAAGACTTCAAAATGTCCTTTGGGGGTTATACATAACCAAACTTGATCTAAGCATCCTACAAAGAAGCAAAAGAAAGTATCTCTCTGCCAATTTTATAGTCTACTGACCAAGAAAGGAAATTTCTCCAGTTTCATAAGCTTTATTCCTTCCATCAGTCAGCTGTCTTGTGTGAATTCTTTCAGAATATCTATCCATGCACCAAGTACTGTCAATTTTATAACCCTAGATATTTTCTAATGTGACTTCTCTTTTCTATTTGCCTATTGCTTCTCCAATTTAGGATCTTATCATCCCTTAAATGAATAAGTTCCTGCTTTAGCTTCTAAAACTTCTCTCCAGTGCTGCCTTCTTCAGATACTCTATAATTTTGTCACCGGGAGGCAGTGTGAATGCAAACACGTTCCTTTCTTGCCTGAACTTTTCTAAAGATCGCCCTTCTTCTCAGCATAGACACCCTCAGATACAGAGAAACCTTCTAAGCCTTCATCTTTCTCCTCTTCACCCTATCTCTCCCCACTTACGTGAACGAGCTGATTTAGTTCCCTGCATACAGCAGACTATTTCTTCAACTGAGTTTGTTTTTTTTCCCTCACCTTGTTCTCTCTGACTGTCTCCCCTCTCCTGTTAGCTTTCTAGATTAATCTTACTCCATCAAGTGCAGGTCTGGGGTGATCAACTTTTGCTGTTTCTCACCCAGACTGAGCTAAGTTTATTTTCTATGATACTGTTAAGTAACAATGGAAAAATTCAATGACTTTTTTTAAAATCAGATTATGTATAAATTTTCTCTTAATAACTGTTTTGTGCTCTGGTGTCAGTGTTCTTCAGCAAGAAAATAACGGTTTATTTTTATGTAGGTATTAAAAATAGCATTTTATGAGAAATATACACAATCAGGGAAAGATAATGGTTTTGGATTAATAAAACACCTAATGGTTAAGGGGACTTTAAGAACAGAAGTATCTAATTCAATAGTATATCTTTTATTTCTGCTGCCCAATATAATTGTCCCCCGATGTCCTAGCTCTTCATAACGCATACAACTAAAATAGTCTTGAACTAGTAAACTTTGTGGATAATATTTGTTGGAGATTATTCAGGCAAACACTATAAGGAAAAAAGAATATGCCCGGGGTGGCAAAATACAAGGAAGATATAAAAAATTCAATGGGGTAGGGACTTTTTCCTGGAAAAATATAAACTCTAAGAATTTCCAGAAATATATAGAGAGTATTAGATTTCCTATTGGAAGTAGTTTGATGTCTGAGCCAATTTTAGCTTAAAAGACAAGGAAAAGAATGACAAACTGGAAAACTAACAAAAACTGTACTTGATAATATGAGAAAGTAGAATGTTAAATTAAAAGCAACAGAAAAAAAAACAGCCTATGCAAAATATCCTTTTTTCTATAAAAGTAATTTATATCCTTTGATGCCATGACAAAATATTAAAAAGTGTTTGTGACTGATATATTTTATTTATTTTAATTTTTTTTGGCAGAACAATGTTTTATTAAAACAAGAACATGTTCTTTAAAATGCAAGTTCTATGTTGTTCTCTGCCCCTGTTTCAGAAACAAATGTTTGAGCCATTCCTGATAGTGAATTGTATGAAGCAGTTCTAGAAAGTCTGTTGAAAATGAATTAAGCAGGCAAGCCGTGCCACAGACACATGACCGTCATTTGAATGTATGCCCTATCAATTCAGATTCCCGCTATGCTCATGAAGCAAGGTGTGGTTTTCAATTTTTACTTTGAAATAATGTCAGATTTATGGAAAAGTTGCAAAAGTGGTAAAGAGAACTTCCAATATTGCATTATAAATACTTTCCTGTAGTTACCATATTTAATAAAATGATTAAATATTTCTTCCTATTATTAGGGTAATTTTCTGAGTAAAGATCTTAAATGGGGCCTCCCCTGGTGGCGCAGTGGGTTAAGCAACGCACTACAAAGCAAATCGCAGCCACTGCAGCACGAGTTCGATCCCTGCTGCCGGCCAGGTGGGG
>JAGFMF010011668.1:14351541-14361928 GCA_019455555.1 Galemys pyrenaicus | reverse complement strand
CTCCCCGCTCTCTGTGGTGAATCCTCTCACCCCCCTATACCTCTGGCCTGTACCCCAGTGCTTGTATGCATAAATAAATAAATCTTTAAAAAAAAAAAAGATCTTAAATGAATACTCTTATGAATAGTTTAACATCAAAAAGGCAATATATCAAGGGTCAATGTTTAGATATTGGTGTTTGCTTTCAAGGAATACATTAATATATTACATAATGTAAAATATGTAAATATACAAATGTATAATATATAAATATATAACACAACTGTATAATATACATAAATATATATTTATATTAAATATATTAAATAAAATATACATATAAAAGATATAAAAATGCACAAAGACACACACACATTTTTACTTGGAAAAATGTTTTTACCCAATCTAAATGCTGCTGGGCTAAGTTTGGGGAATGGTTACTATTCTACTATTCTCATTGTCCTTTGGCTATTACAATCCAGCTCAGGCAAATTAAAGAGAATGTCTTTAATGCCAGGCTCAGTCTTTACAAAATCTTCTTCATCTCTAAGTCCCAGTAAGTGTGTTGAACTTCCATTGTGAGTTCTTAGTTTTCACTCTCATTGTGTCCTGGGCTCCTTATTCTTCATTACAATGATTTTATTGGTTTGTTTCTAGTGAAAAATTATTCAGTGTCACATTCCCTCAGCACTTTATTCTCCTTCTGGAGACAAGGTAATTTGGACAAACAGATACTTAATAACTGATCCTTCTCTTTAAATCATTTTTCAGATGGGGATGAGGGTAGAAGGAGCACAAGGGGCTGAGGTGATGGCGCATGGGTGAAATGGTGGTGGGGACTCCCTGGGGAATACAAATGATGTAAAATATAATTAAACAAATCTAATTAAAAAATAAAATAAATCATCTTTCAATTGAGTTCTGTTCCACCTCACTACCTACACAGTGACTAGTGTTCTGTGTTGATTTTTCTTAACAAAAATCTCTCAAAATTATACCTGCTCCTTGTTGGCCTCCTTCAGACCTTTATTATTATATCTTTTCGCTCATCCAGAGACCTGCAAACCAGTCTCCTGGTCTTCAAATGTTCATTTTTATATATGAACAGCTTTTCCAATTGTCTTTATGCAATGTAGATAGAATTATCACCTTCCATTTCTTAAAAAGCAACTTTGACGATGTAGTGACAGGTGTAGAGATAATGTTCTAAATATAAGCCAAACCTTTGAACTTATCATGTAAAACATTTTTGATCTGATCCAGGTTTAATTCTCTGGTATCCCTTCCTCCTCAGATATTTAATGTCCATGTGCTATTCTCTCTGACAAGTATTACCACTGTCTCTAACTGAGAAATTTGTGCTAGTTTTCAAAATTCAGGCCACTTACTATGTTCCTTGTGGGTAGTTCTGTCTCATCTAGAGCTCTCTGTCATGCTGCAGTATTGTATTGCAGTATTTCCCCTTCTATTAAAGGTAGTACTGAGATCACTTCATTGCAATTATTTACTAATGTTACTAATTATTTGCTATTATTTTCTGAGTCATTTATAAGATTTATTTATTTATGCATACAAGAACTGGGGTATAGGCCAGAGGTGGGGGAGGGGTGAGAGGATTCACCAGAGACAGAGTGGGGAGCAGAATAGGCAGATGGACTGAAACACACTGCTGAGGGGAGCAGCGGGTGAGGCAAGAGAGGTCTGCTGTGCCATGTGTGTTTTCTCCCTGGTCAGCGCAAGAATCGAACTTGTGCTGCAGTGGCTGCAGTTTGCTTCAAAGCACGGTGCTTAAACCATTTTGCCACCAGGGAGGCCTTCCTGAGACTTATCATCTCTAAGAAGATGTCTTATCATCTTGGTAGTAAAAGAGCCACCATATGGTAGTTTCTAAATAAATGGATGGGGAACAAAATAATGTAAATGGAAGTTGAGTTAAAGTGCAGAATTGTTTACGAAGATTCATATAAGAGATACTCTAATGATTGTTTTTTCCAAACATTTAAGACTGTGACAGAGGGTGGGTTTGTTGGTATGCAAGCTCTTCTGGAATGACTGTGCTATTTCTTAACATACCCACTTGTTCTTGCTCTTCCTCAAACCCTGGTACTGAATTTTCTCTGAGAATTTGGCCTAGAAGGTTTAGTAAACTTTTTTCTGAAAAGTACCAAACAGTCCAAATATTTTGGACTTCGGAAGCTATTCCAACTCTTCAACTCTGCCATGGTCCCTACAAACCACCATACACAAAGTACAAGTGGATTTGTGTTTCTGTTTCCATAAAACTTTACTTACAAAACAGGCAGGAGGCCAAATTTAGACTATGGACTGTAGTTTTCTGGTCCCTGTTATAGACTTAGGGTTTACATTAATACAGCTTGACCTGTATTGTCAATGGGTGAATTAGTACTAAGTTATGATATCAAGGCTTTAAGTGGTTAAGTGTTATGTAGGTCCAGTCATATTATAAAAAAAATACATATATATATGATAGGGCCTTTGGAAGGCTTTGCAATGGTTGATCTCATTGGAATTCTGGTGATAATCATCCAAGTAAAGTCTCTATGGTGGTCACAAATCAGATGGTTTCTAGAAATATTCTGCTTGATATTATCACCTTTGGAGCTAATCCTGACCTACCCACTGTCTCTAGCAAGAAATTCCCTGCCTCTCAGAAACCATACTTGCCAAAGCCCCTCCCAGCAATCAGGATCTTGGATGCACAAGATCCACCAAACAATAACTTTTGAATCCTTGTGTGGAGAAGTAGATAATTCCCATGTCTGGCAGCCAAGACACAATGTTAATAGAGCGGCAGCTTCATTCAAAGTTGTGGTAACAGTGTTATCCTTCTTCAACTCCAGTAATCCCACTACTTAAGAACCGGTTTGTGGAACGTTTATAAGATTTCTGAAAGAAAATGAGGCAGAGAAGATTTGTTTAAAAATGAAAAAGCAAAGAAAAATAAAGATACATTATACATATATTTCAGAGATATGAAATATTTCAAAATTGCATTTAAAAATTTTAATGGAAAGGCAGACCATGCCTTTAGCAATGCTTCACTTTAAAATGTTCTCTATATAATAATAAAGCGATTTACAACTACTTATTTTGAGAGCAATAAAGACTGCACTTAGTATCTAGCAAGAAATGGTATATTATTAAAAAAGAGTATTAAGTACAAAGTTTGAGATGCAAAAAAAATATGATATTCATTTATACATTTCATAATCAAATTCACTCTTGAGGTGCCAGATGAATGATTTCAATGGCATGTGTTTTAGTGCATTTGTAGAGAAATACATTGGTAGTTGCAACCCTGTCATGGAATTGTTCATACTTTTTTTTTCTCTTGACTTACTGTTTCTGTGCTCCTCCTGATTGCCTGTGTCCAGTTTTCATTGTCCTGTCTGGTTTCTAAGGAATGAAGTAATTTTGAAAAACCAGTCTCCTTGTGCGTCACCTTTGCTGTCATCTTGCTTCACGACTCTGCTCCCGCCATGGTGAGTGAGCACCTTCTGAGGCAGCACCTGCCAGGAAACAACTGTTTTTGGAGCTCTCCATGTGACATCCTGAAAACAGATGAGCTGAGGTAAGACTGTCGCCTCTATGATAGGACAAGTTCAAGGTAGGCTATAAAACGTTGTGAAAGACTAAGCACAAGTATGAGAATTAGAAGTTTTAGTTTTTAAATCAGATTTCTTTGGTGGTGGTGTCATACTTTGGGGTCTTTTCTACATCGATGTATGAAGTTAAAAATATCAATATCTATAATAACCCCAAGGGAACCTCCATGTTGTAAATCATTGATAACAAGTTATACTGGAAGTTACTTGAAAATGCCAGTTATTTCCCAGGAACTATTTGCTTCTTAAAAACAACAAAAACAAAAGCAAAAACTGAATATGAGGGGGGCAGCATCTGAATAGCAGTTTGGTTACTTACAATGGGGCAACTTCCCTGGTACATAAGATCAGTGTTAACAGTTATTTGTTCTAAAGAAGGATAGTAATTGTATGCTGAAGCATATTATGTTTCTATTTCAGTACTATCATAGCAGCATCTGATTTTTCTCTAATTGGAGACAGTGGCTTTATTTTTGCTAATTTATTTTTTATTTTCTTATATCATTGTTCTCTTCTTAGGTATAGACCCAATAATTCTCCCACCACAACAGCACCCATGAACTATCACCTTAGTGCCTTGTGCTCTTCCTGCCCCTGTTTTGACCCCTCTCCCTCCCCTGCTCTATGCCTCAAGTCTATAATCAGTTTGCAAGTTTTATCATTTTTTCTTGACCCTTTGTTCAGTTTTCCAGTATTCCTCTAAAAGTGAAATCATCCAGAATTTTTCTTTTTCCATCTAACTTAGTCTACTTAGCATAATCCCTTCTGACTCTATCCATATTGCTGCAAGTGGCATGAGTTTATTTTTTTGACTACTAAGCAGTATTCCGTTGTGTATATAGACCACATCTTCTTCATACATTCATCTGTTTGGGGGCATTTAGGTTGTCTTTATATTTTAGGTATTGTAAATAATGCTGCAATAAACATGAGTGCAGATTTCTTATTAAATTAGTGTTTTTGCAGAGACAGTGACTTTAATTGAAAAGAATATTCTTAAATGTTCATAATAGCTTCTGAAATTAATTTAATGTTGGCCAATACTTAAGTGCTTTTCTGTATATGATCAAGGTATAAAATTTTGCTTACATTAAGAACTGATTAATTTTGGCAGTAAGAGTATCAATAGAGTATGTTTGGTTGATTCTTCACTCTATAAATACTAGATTTTTAAAAATTTTCTATAGTATGTATGTTCACTTACACAATTACATAAAAAATAAAGATTTATATACATATTTTAAAAATAATTGAAAATATCTCTTAAAATTTTGAAAATGGAGTAAAGCACTGTGTCTTAGAAATGAGGAAACTGGAGCAAGGAAAATGTACTAAACTTATGTAAGCCCACACATATACTTGGTGTCTGTTTGGGTCTAGGAAGTAACGTTACTGACTTGTGATCCAGAGGTCAGTAATCTATTTTCAATTAGATAGGAATAAAAATTTGAATTGATGATATAGTTTGTGAATAAAGGATATCAGCCTTATAGTAATTTTTGTCAACAGAGATAAAGGAGGAGCATATATGAAGATTTACAAGTGCCTTTTATTGCTGTGCTGTCATTCTTCCTTAGCAGACATATGTTTACTCTGGTAGTTTTGACTTGAGTGCCTGAGTCTCCTGGGGGATTGTCCCAGTCTTTCCTGCTTTTGATTTGTACCACTGCAGAAGCAATAGACAGGCTACTTTAATCGTTTGAAATCAAAGTCATCTTGAAATTCAGTAAGTAAGCAAAAGTCTCATGGGAATAACTGAAAATGATTGCCTTTCTAATCTTTCTATTCACATGATAAAGTCTTTTTGGGGGTTAGTATTTTCTTCATTTAATTGTTAAAAGATAGTAAGAGTAGCAGAATAGTCATTTTATGTACATATACAGTAAATATACAAGGAAAGGGCAAGTGAAAGTTTACATTCTCCAAGATGCTTATCTAAAGTGTACAGTAAAGTTCACTGTCAAAATAATAGTAGAAGAAAACAAATGCAAAATAAAATTTTAGTTTAATCGTAAGTGAAACTTGAAGAAGTGAATTCCAGAAAAATCTAAGTTCTCCAAATCTTGAGGAATAAAAACCTAAACATCTCAGAATTTCCGACTTCTAATTCATTCTTCATCCAGAATTCAAAAAAAAGTTCATTTCCTGAGGTGCTACAAAGAATGCACACTGAGTTCTAAATTTCAACCTAAACAAGCAAATAAAACTCAGCAATTTGCTGGCATGTATGAAAATCAGTTTTTCCTAGAAAAAGTCTGAAATAAACCAATCAGAGAGGGAAATGATGTCTTTCTGGAGGCTTATAGCAGAAAGGGAGAAAGTAGTGTGTAACCTAGAGTACCAGGAAGATCTGTCTGAGTGAAGGAAAGTGATGACCATTTGGGTTTGACTTCAAGGTGTGTGGCCTGATAAAGACTTTGGATTTGTGATTGATTCCTCTGAAAATAAGCCTTGGTCCCCACAGCCTACCGCTACTGGATTTTCACATTTTTTCTCACTTGCTGCTCAGCTATGGTGTCAGCCTGGTTGCATCCTTTCTCTGTGTAACTAGGTTCACAGCATTAACAAGTACCAGTGAATTAAGGACATTGCGTTTAGACAGCAAAGTCAGTTTCCATATCCACAGTTCACATTTCCAATTATTCAGAGCATTGACTTAGTCTTCTAAGTATTAAAGTGAAAATGCCACTGGAGAAGATCGATGTGTGTGATCGGGAATCTTTGACAATCCTTAAAAAGAACTGGTTTTGCAAACAAAGGGTCAGATAAATCCAAGCTGAGATCTAAGCTTAGAAAGCTGACTATAGAAATGAGGGTATCAGAAGGAGATGGGGAGGGGAAGGGGTGGGCGAGAACAAAGTGTGGTGGGAAAGCAGTGGACTATGGTGGTAGACTATGGGTGTTTGGGTGGTGATGGTGACCATATGGCCATACCACCATCTGAAGGGGGGAAAGCTATAATAATAATAATAATAATAATAATAATAATAATAATAATAATAATGCAAAAGAACTGTTTTTGCTTGAGCATGACCTAAGTCATTTTTAACAACTTCTGCTCTTGGCTAGAGTATATGAGACACCTCCTCTTTCCATTCATGTACTGGGACAGCTCAAGATTCAGCGGAGTCTGTTCTAGCCTGTTTGCTGCCAGGAATGCATTTGGATAAGTTCTGAGTTCTCAGTCCTTTGGTCCTATTACGGAAGAAAAGGATCCTTCCTTTTTCATTCTTTCAAAGTCTTGTGGATGCCCTTGGACATACTTTAGATAAGCATGAATCAAATCTAAGGAACTTTTGAAGTTTGCTCGTTAGTCCACTCAAAGAAAAAAGAAAGGCAATTTCCATATGAAATTGGGTATCACTTTGCAGTCATATTATACCGAAACTCTTGTCTGTAGAAAATTTCAAGCTGTCAATCTTTGTGAGCGACTCCCTGAGAAGAGCTTAGTAGTTGTGCCCCAGAAATGGGCGGAGTACGTGGACTTTACCCTTCGTAATGAAAGCCCATTGTAGGAGGACCTTTCATAACATAATTTAAAAGCCTTTTAAAGCCCAGCACCTCTTCTGCTAATTGCTAGGCAAGGCATTACCATCAGAGACTCAGACTGCTCTTTAAAAGGTTTTTAAATGATGGTGTGAGGAAATAAAGCCCTGTCATCTGAAAGCTTTCAAATGTGCTCTTCTTCCTTTCTGCTAGAAGCTGCAGTTTGGACTTTGTACATAATGAGACTGTGAATGGCTGGTGAAAGTCTGATGCTAGAGGTAGGGACAATGAATAAAGGCTAAAGTGAATGGGGGCTTTCTTTGCATTGTGTGTAGCTTGCATTAAAGTGAAAAAGAAGACTTCTGGGTACAGCATTAGCCCAGAAACTGGAGGTCAGCTTTTCCTTACTTCCTTGCCCCTTGAGTTCAGGCAATTGGAAGACTGAAGAGAAGACAGATGATGCCTTGATATCTTAAGGATAGTATAATAAATAACTCAATAAAAGAGAGCTCTCCATAATAGAGAAAATAATTCTTTGTGCATCTATTCTTTAAAAAAATCATTTGAATGATATAATACAGTGAATTTTTATAGTCTTTGATAGAGTATTTTTGTTTTATATTTTTTTCAATTGAGTATTCTCAGCAGCTAAAGGATTGTTGTATTGAATTAGTTGTCACACTATTAAGTCATTCAAAGGTTCAATTGGATTCAATATATTATTACGCTCATTTGCTTCATAATTGTGATTCTTGAAGAGAAGCTCCTTTTAATAAATGTTTTTGTAGAGGTACATGCTATACCTTTTGTCTATCTACTGTCTTATATTTTTAGTTTGACTCTTAATGGATTTGAAGGGTGGCCCACCACAGGGAAGAAAGTTGTTGTTTTAAAACATGTCTTATTCTGCAGTCATATACAGACACTTTGGCTATGTTATTCCAAAGTGGTGTTAATTATTTGCTGTTTCTTAATGATCTACTGTTTCTTTTTCTAGAGCTGCTTACTGAATACTGTTAATGATTTTTTCCTTTGGAAATAACATATTTACTCTATTTCCTATAACCCAACTATGTAAAAAATATCTTTGAAGTGACATAATGGGAAACACAAATACAATAATACCACTCAAATAAAAAAAAGGAGAATTTGTGAAATATAATTTAGAGATGGTAAATATGCTATAGCCTTGTATATAATATAGTCCCTTGCAATTAGGTATTAAATTAACTATGTTATTCCTATTAGAGACAAATGACAAAATTGCTTTTCTCTTTTAATATGTATAAATAAAAATGTAAAATTGTCTTACAAAAGAAATTGTTCCTGAAACTAAATAAGAAAAATAATTGACGATAATTTATTTAAAAATTTCCTTTATTTATATATATTTGACATCAATTGTGGTCCCCATGGATTTCTGACCACCATTTCAACACGGCACCAAATTCTGTGTCCTTTAAACTCATTAGAATGCCACACTAGAATCAGGTATGCAGGGAAAATTGCATGATTTCTTAACAGAGAAATTTTTGAAAAACAAATTTGATTACTTCTTAAACATATTTTATAGATATGCAGTCCAGTTGAGTTAGGAATTCTATTCAAGAAATCTTAAGCTTGGAAGGCTAATGTCTCTAAGCTTTATTGAAAGTAACATGTCTCAACAAAATAAAACAAAACAAACAAATGCCTACAGTTCTATGTGCTGTTCAGGAATTGCTATAAAATTTTGTTTTCTTAGTATATTGTGCCTCCTTAAAAATATTAATGATTGAATAGTGTAGATACAGGGGAACTCTGGTCTTTGTAACCTGAGGGGTGAGGTTTAAAAGAAATCTGAATAAGTTCTCTGATACATAGAAGAACTGAATCTTGCTAGTATGTTCTCTAGAGTTGTATTGTGTATTCATTCACATACTTGTCACAGCATGAGTTACACTCCTCCAGTCAGTCTAGACCATCCACTAAAAATCAGGATACCTTTTTCTATGAGAAAAGAGCCCTCACCCTCATACAGTGAAGCACCTGGAGATCGTTGGTAGAGACCAGAGATAAAGTATAGTCTTTGCAGCACTGATTGAAAAGTGTGAACACTTTGTCTCAAGTCTTAGTCAACTAACTAATCAAGAGACTGATAATTACACTACTGTAGATAAATTAGATTTTTTAAAACTAGTAAGTGCCTGTTGTGTTAGTCCAGGCGGAGACTGTGTTTTAGAAATCAAAGGCAGATGTGCTTCCATTTTTTTGCTAAAGTCTGGCTATTCCAGTTATCCTGAGTCACCATTTCCAGAATTCAAGGAGAATGTGAGAAGCTTCCGTCACTCAGGAAAGAAGAATATAGACCTGGGACTCTCAATTGCTAGGTTCAAGCCTTTTGTATTTTTCCGTTGACTAGCTGAGATTCTATCTTCTCAGTTAAATTAGCACATTAGATTCTTTAGTAACCTAGGTTCAAAGTACTTCTACATTTTTTTTTTCTCTATAGGAGATTGTAAATTATCAATAGTTAAAACTGATTTCTCCTATCACTGTGTAGTCTCTTATGTTACTTTAATACTGTAGATTGTTGAGAAAGTTAATTGGTGCTGTCTACTGTGTGGTTTTTCTGTTAAGATTGCAGAAAACTCTGCCCAACAAAAATTGGGCCTGCAAATAAACCAGCAAATACTAGAAATACATATCTAGATGTGGAATTATTTTTGAGTGGAACAAGATACTCCTTTTTTTGGTCCATTCTTCATTTTACATTTTTATTCTTAATATGCAGGAATAAATTCTTAGTAACAAGCTGTGTACTCTAGCATGCTCTTCAGGTCATGACAGTTGAACAAACATAAGGCTTAATATCAGAAAGGTTTTGTTCTTTTAATAGCTGTGTGTTCAGCAAAAATGCACTTGATCTCAGTCTTCATGTATCTAAAATAGTAATAACAATTGGTAAAATATCTTGTATCTGTAGCAGAATTTCAAACTGTAACAGGTTCCTTTAGTTGGTTTTTCATGTATTACCATAGAATTTATTCAGTTAACATAAAAAATAAAATCCCTAAATAGGCTTTACTATCTGTTGCAGTAACCAGGAAACTGAAAACACCAATTTCCTTTGAAAAGTGCAATTGAAGTTTATGGTTGGAGGGAAAAGGGTGTTTACTTTGTCTAATATTCTATAATGAGAATGCAGGTAGGATCACTTGCATATGAACGTGTACAACATAGGCACACCCCATTTTAATGCACTTCGTTGTCTCCCTCCCCCCCCCCCCCCCCCCCCCCCCCCCCCCCCCCCCCCC
>JAGFMF010011668.1:14310395-14351282 GCA_019455555.1 Galemys pyrenaicus | reverse complement strand
CCTCCCTCCCTCCCTCCCTCCCTCCCTCCCTTCCTTCCCCCACCACACTCATATCTGCCCTTCTTCAATCCCTTCCTTCCTGTAATAGTGAAGTTTTGTGGCAACCATGTGTTGAACAAGTCTATGGACAACATTTTTCCAACAACAACACAACAATATTGAAATGAAGCCAATTAATAATCCTGCAATGGCTCATGTCTCTCACTTGAAAATAAAATTTCCTCTTGTTCCTACAGCGGTGACTGGCTTTTTAGGGTAGTGCACCCCATTCTGGCATAACACTTCAGTCAATCTGCCTGTTCTGTTCCCCACTCTGTCTCTGATGAATCCTCTCCCCCCTCCTCTGGCCTGTACCCCAGTTCTTGTATGCATAAATAAAGAAATCTTTAAAAAAAAAGGTAGAAATGATAATGATTAAGCTCATGGATAGAAGAATCATCATTGCTAAAATGGTGATCCTTTCATTTGACTCTTGTTTTTCTCACTTCTCCCTTCTGAGACAAATCAGGATTTGTCTAGGCTCTTTGAGGTGTGAACCACTGGTTTGAGATATCACCTGAGATTATATTTTCTTGATTAAAGAAAAAATGGCACTTTTGTCAAAATTTTACTCTTTCATATTTCTTAAAACTTTTCCTTTTTAAAATGCACATTATTGAATGTGTATTTCTCTGTATCATTGTCTATTATTTATTTATCCATGTATGTGTTTGTCCTCCATTCTGGCACTGCCACATAGGGTTGTATGTTGCCAAAAAAACAAGCAAACAAAATTACAACATGACAAAAAAAGTCACCCCTGGTGAGTGGGTAAGGGATGTTGTAACCCAGCCCAAATATGCCAGGCTGTCAGCCAGAATCACCAGCAGGAAGAGGACCCTTTTTCTTTGCACAAAGGCACGGGCCTGTTGACATTTTCCTCTTAAGGTTTAGACAAAGAAAGTTTAGAAGGAAATCTCAAAGAGAAAGATATATAAAAAGTAATTTCTCCCTCATGTTTTTAATTTAAAACAAAGTTTTGAGATTATGAAGGACAATAATGAATAGCACTCTTTAGAATATTATGTCTCAAACAGCATTAATTTGGGGCAGGATTTTTTAATTTACTAATGATTTTTTAAAAGGCTTCTAATCATTTTTAGGTACTGCTTGAAGTCTGTAGTCATTCTGCCTATATATTTTTAACAGAAACCTTTTCCTTCTGTGTCATATCTTTTAACTTGATGACTTAGTGTATGTTGCAAATATATGCATGATCGGAATGGAGATTCCATCTTCTTGGAAGTTAAATCCCGTAAGTCAGTCTTCAGAGCAGAAGGCAAGCTCAACAAGAGTCCGTCACAGGGACAGCAGAGCAGAAGCCAAAGTGCCACCCCACTAGTAGGTCAGTGATGCTCTTGTAAGTAGGGCTATTAGTCCTTAGGATAGAGGGGACAATGTTTCCATTCTGAAGTTTTATATTATGTGTTTTTGTAACACCACTCATTTTATATTTTCTTTTACTGTTTTATTTGTGGCACATACAATGCAGCGTGAAGCCTTATTGTTACCTAAAGAAAAATGCTGCTTTTGAATATTCTCCACAAATTTATAAATCATGTTGGATAAAATCCTAAACCGAACAAGTCTTTAGAGGCAGTGTATAGGCTTTTAAATGAAGACAATGTGTTTAATTTTGCATTTCTAATTAAACCAAATGTTTTTGTGTTTTACATCATTAAAGAAGGAATATAATGTGTGCTGCCTTATAAGTGACAAATGCCCTATGAGTGATTCACTTCAGAGATGATCCTCTCCAGCAGTTTCTTCATGAAAGAGTAAGGAAAGTGGACATAGATTCCTTACATATATTCTGTGGAATTCTACAAATGAATTTCCTTTCATTCATTTCAGAGCTGATTCATTTTATCTGCGTGACTTTAGTGCCATATGTTAACATTAGGCCTCTTAAAAAATGATGGGGGATAATAAATGCCTTAGGAATTTGTTTTGCTGAAGTGAACGAACAGCAAGGGACCATATGGTGAAATATATTTTTAATTACTTTTCAACAATATTAAATGTTTTTTCCTTATTTTCATATTTAATGTTCTTGATCAAACTTCCTAAAGAGTCTTCTCAGAAAGAACATGGCATTTTGCATAATAACATGACTAATTTTGTAAGCGATATGTATTAGTATATGTAACCAACGTTTTTACTGTAGGAGTATTAGAACTTTGTTTATGATCTTTATGTCTTCAAATGGAAAATGATTTCCTTTTTACCCCTCCTGAACTAAAGGAATTGTCACCATTAAAATTCCCCATTCTATTATGATATTTTTTAATCAGCAAGAACTTAGAGGTGATTTGGCTGTTTTAGGTGAAGGTTATAGCTTAAACACAAAGAGGATACTGAATGCCAAGTCTTAAAGATTTACCTTTCAACCATTGCCTGCTTAGATCGTTGTATTGGAGACACTACTGCAGGTAGAACATGTGTTGATGGACTGGCCACTTGGAGCTTTCAATGTTAGTGAGTTGAAGTGGTAAATGATATCTTTGCTAAGATTCATGTCACAAAATGTCCTGGAGTTCTGATGCTTTCTCCCTTAAGTAGGCATAAATTACTTTAGATGAAATACTGAAGGTGACATAATAGCTAAAATCAACTTTTATTGTGTCTAGTCATCTATCTGTTGGAAATTAAGGTGAGGCTAAGCCTTCCACCCACAGAGATTGCTCTCATAGAACATCATTCTTCCTCCTGGAGACCAGCTAGATTATGTGCACTACGTACCTACTGTTGCCACTTCCATTATTAAAGAAAAAAGAAACAGCACAGTATTAACCAAAGCTTTTTAATTTGTCCTTCTATTTATTGCTGCTTTATAGTGTCCTTTGGTTTCCAGGAATTAAAAATTGTTTGTTATCAGAAATGATGAAGG
The DNA here is from genome assembly GCA_019455555.1 of Galemys pyrenaicus. Classification (NCBI taxonomy): domain Eukaryota; kingdom Metazoa; phylum Chordata; class Mammalia; order Eulipotyphla; family Talpidae; genus Galemys; species Galemys pyrenaicus. Next base: position 14,348,353 of record JAGFMF010011668.1, on the reverse strand, counting down.
AAAATATGTCATTTATAATTGTTAGCTAGGGGACTTGATGGCCCTTTTAATAAAAAATGGGTACACAAAACAAAGTGGACAGATTGAAGGAACCCTTTTATGGAGCTCAGTCTGTATGTGGATACTATTTCCACATCTGAATGTTCCAGATGTTTTGATTATGAGAAAAACTTAGTGAGGAGGGCTTGTGACATGTAGCTGAAAGGTACCCTAAACACCTGACTCAACAGCACGCTGGCTTATCCTAAGAATAAATAAAACTTTTTGCCAGAATTTGTATTAAAAACAAGGTAGGGAAAATTCAGAGGGTGCCACCTGGATCACAGACCTCATCCTCAGTTTTCCTTCTCTTGACTAATCATGTTAAGATAATTTTTTAAGGTTCACAGGATTTGTGTTCTCCCTCTTACTCCTGACTCAGGCGAGTCAGCAAACAGCTGCCAAACAGGGTGAGCCGCTTGATCTAAAAATCAGAACTGTGTAAGTCTTAGTCGTACCTCAACTCCCAAGCACTGTGGACTCCAAATTGACTCTCAGCCAAGAAGGTATGAGAAGTTGGGCAGGGTTTCCTGTCACACTTTCTGCTGAAGATTAGTTATGAGAGGGAGAACACAAAGCAGAGACCAGCAAGACACCAGACAGAATTGGTACTTGTGATGCCTGTGTCAGAATCTTAAAGCCACTTAACGAGAAGGGCATTTTCCTCACAAACTTCTAATGTTTGTACTGCATGGGTTGGAAAACCACATTACATTCAAACCCACTGTGAACATCAGGTGTCCCGAGGTAGTTTCCTTGGCTGCTGTTGGTATTCTGGGTTGGCTGTCGGTGTGGTTGGTCAACTCATTAAACCCATATGGAAGGCACAGTCAAGTAGCAACAAGAAGCTTGAAAAACATGTTACATTTGGAAAATGTTGAAACCCTTTTTTTTTTTCTTAAAAAAACCAAGCTAATACATTTTAAAATGTGAATGAGAGATCATTTTAAGTTTTTCCTCTCTCTTCCTCCTGCCTTCCTTCCTTACCTTCCTCCCTCCTACATTCTAGTCTCTTCAAGGATCCCACCCACAGGTTGGGATGCATTTTTTATATATATGTATTTTTAAAAGATTTTATTTATTTATGCATACAAGAATTGGGATACAGGCCAGAGGCGAGGGGTGAGAGGATTCACCAGAGACAGAGTGGGGAGCAGAACAGGCAGATCAAGTGAAATAAAGTGCTGAGGGGAGCAGCGGGCGAGGCAGGAGAGGTCTGCTGTGCCATGTGGGTCCCCTCCCTGGCTGGGGATCAAACTCACACTGCAGTGGCTGTGGAAGCCTGACAGTGCAGTGCTAAACCCCTTGTGCCCCCAGGAAGGCCCAGAGATGCATTTTTATTCTTATTTCACTGCCAACTTGGGCACTCTATGGTTGAGGCTCTAATGCCTCTGTTTCTCCTGAACTTTGTGTACCATATGACCAGCTTCTTCATCTAAGTTTCTGCTTATCCACTCTGAAGGTAACCAGCCTCTTTTCCATTGAAGTGAGACAATTAGGTTCTCCCAAATAAGGTCAGGATATTAAAGTTGCAGGAAGGATTCAAAGTAGGAAATAAACCTTCTCTTCAAATATTTCTTCTTTCTTAGTGGACTTCTTTGACATAATTCTTGGAAAGGAAGTTTAATGTTTGCCAAAGCCTTTATTCCTTCACTCTTTTTGGGTTCCAAGCTTGGCTCTGAGGTTTTTTATTGAGGTGCTTTTTAAAGATTTGTGTAACATGGTCTAAAGGCTTCACGTTACTGTTTTCCAGCTGTTGTGTGTGGTTTCTCTTGGCAGTTACTTTCTTTAATCAGCTCTGGCACTGCCTGCCTCCTGTTCTGTGTTGCTACCAGAAATAGCCTACTCAACAGCTGGTCTTTAAGGAACAAGACTGCTGATGATCTTGCAATGTGACATTTATCCTGCAGGTAGAAGATATTATTTTGGCAGCTTTGAGGTGTGCGGGAGGGGGTCAGCTTACACTATAAACTTGTCCGTGGTCCAAAGTCCACTGAAACTGGCCCTCAGAACATTTTAAAGATAATTTTGAGACTCATGCAGGACATAGGAAACTGAAGAATAACACAATTCATCTGTAAAAATTGCTAGGGACTCCAGAAGATGAAATCAGGATGAGAAGTAAATTTTAGCTGATCCCCAATTAATTTTTGCACTTTGGGGAGTCAAGGACAGGATTTTTTTAATCATATGGCTCTTTACTAGACTGCTGTGTAACTCAGGAACAGCCAAATTTAACTGCATTTCAAGGAGAATTGAGGCTATGGGATTTCCCAAAAAGATATTAAAAGGTCTTTGGTTTATCATCTTTAAAACACATTGATCACTTTTCATTTGTGTCTGTTTCAGACTGTTCTTTCTGTATGATATTAGGTCTATTAGTTATTTTTCAGGACACTGCACTGCTATCATGGAAAATGACTAATGAAAACTTTTTACTTTGAAATAAAAGATCTTACAAAAAGAAAGTTATAGAATGTGTCATTTCCCTCTGGAAGTCAAATATAGAAGGAAATCTGGTCCCATGTTAAACAAAGCTGCTCTCTTTGTTTAACTAGTATCTCCACAAAAAAAAGATATCAATAAACTCTTGAGCCACCATCATCCCATTATTAGTACTGTCATCTCATAAATTACCCTCAGCCCTTTCCCTGGGTTGCACCTGACAGAAGTTTGACTTTTGTTGTCAAGACTTCATCTCTCATTAAATCAATTGCTAAGGCATCTCAGAAGTAGCCTGTATTTTTTTTTTTTTAAAGTCTCATTGGAAAGTAAGAAACCAAGTCCCTCTCAGATTTCATTTACAGTTCAGATGTAGGAGAAAATGTCCCATTATTCTAACATGTTGATTCTCTGATCTGAAAACAGTCTCAAGCAATGGCCCATGTTAGGCGTACAGAGTGTGAATTTTATCTGTTGCTACTCACATGGACACCCAGAGGACCCAGTCAGGCCCAGCAGGGGTCATCTTGGCACTGAATGTTGGACTCTAAAGTTCCACATAGGGGCAACCGAACCCCGGGCAGTTTTGAGACCTCTGGGATGTGTCTTGGTTGTTTTCAAAATTTATGATTTACAGTAAAAGTAATTTCAGTCTTTTCTGGCACTGTTGAATTACCAAAATTAATGTGGGAAATACAAATGAGGATTTCATTATTAGGAAGGATTTGTCTTTCAGAATAACAACTGGCATTGAATTTAAATCTGAAATTTTTGATTTTAACAATAGATGTTTGTCAAGCTTAAGTACAGTAAAATTGCCAGAAGGGAAAAACAAACAAACAAAAAAAAACACATGAACCTCCCATGATGAGAACACCCTCACCCCAGCACAACAAGTACAAAATAAAAAGCTACTGGCCCTACTGACAAAGGCTTCCCTGCCCAAACTCTCTGGTAGGCTTGGGGTGTCATGATGGAGAGGAGAGATCCCATCAGATAATATGTGAGTATGTTTGTTCCTTTAGTTATTTATTTATGACTTCTTCTCTCCTAGTATATCCTCTGTAGACTTAACTATGAAAAATAAACTCAGACACATGGTCAAGGCATAGCACTGGTAGGACAGAAATAAAAAAGAAATCTGATATTAAATGTGTCCTGTATCTATATGGCACCAAAGCAAATCTCCATTTCTGTTAAAAATATCTAAAATCAGTTAGATGTCATATGTAGTACAAAATGGAAAAATATTTAAAAGATGGCTATTTTAATACCATCTTAATAAAGTCCTGAGGGAAATTTAACATTCTCTGAGACAGCTTTCTAATGTCCTTCATTTTGATTTTGATGGCAATTTGTGTTGGTGAGAAAAAATATCATTATCTGTTGCAGGAAAATGGTTGCCAGACTCTAACTTAATGATATGAAGGGCTCTAAGAGTGGGTGAAAATGGTCAGGGAGTGGTTTTAATAAGTGTGAGTGCAGTTAAAGAAAATTTTGCAGCCTGAATAAAATTTCCAAATGCTTAATGATTTTAGAAAGCTCTTTACAAGGTTGACGTAGACAACTGCAATTATCTGTCCCTTACCACATTGTGAACTGAAAATGAATGCACTTTCTTAATTGGGTGAATAGTTTATATTCAGGTTTTTAGAACTACTTGCTTCATTTTTCTTATTTTAACTCAAAAACCAGAATGTTCTCTGCTATCAGTTATTATGTGTGCTGCAACATCAAGTAATATCTATTTCAAGGGCATAAGCAGTCTATGCTTGCTTCCTCCTTACTTTTGGAAATCACCATCCCAAGTAGAAGGTTTAATAAGTGATTGAAATGAAAAGAAATGAACATCTCTGATATAAAATACAGACAGAATCTCTGGGGAGAATTTATACCCAACCTCACTCCACGTTTGTTTTTTTTTCTAATTTAGAAATCTATTGTACCAGTCAACCCCATTTTAAGGTTAACAACTATTTATACTGTCAGTTGTGAATTTTTAGGTGGGAAAATGCCCACTTACTATGGAAAAGGATGGCACAGTGCAAAGAAGAAAAATGTCTCCTAATTGGACATAGCCTTAAATATGTCTAGTTGTGAATAGAATTACCTTTCTAGGGAAAATATCGACTGACCTGCTAAGAACAACCTGTGGTGAAATCAAATAATAGATATTTAACAATAAGATTTTAGATTTTGTCAGTGAAATCCACATTGAATTCAGCTATTGAAACAACTTGATTAGCCATAAAAAAGAACATTTTCTCTCTCATATTATCCTTTTATATACATCTTCTCAGAAGACTAATTTCAGACCATTTTGCTGGAAACTGTGCTGTCTTGGAGAAATGTTTCATGCAAGGATTCTTCTTCAAAGTATTTTCTCTTTAAATGCCAAAGCACAGGTGGAATAGATAGATGGTTTACATAAAATTTAAAGTGAGCCAAGAATAGGCATTTTGGGGAAAACATCTAATTTAGAAACTTATGGGTCTAAATATTAAAGTTATTCTAATAAGACTGGGGAATGAAAAAAAGCAGAAAGAAGCAAAAGTGAAAAAAAAAAAATGTAACGGTACCCTTTTTTACATCCCTTTTCTACAGTTACTTTCCTGGAGGAAACTATTTATAATTATTATAAAAGACATGTGAGTGTATCTATGCTACAACTCTGTCACTTTTAAAATAATCTTTGATGGCAATACATTATTCCACTTACTGATGTGCCATAAATTACTTAACAAATCCCCTACTCTTGGAAATAGAGTTGTTGCCTGTTATTTATAATTATAATCACTGTTGTGAAAAACACAGAAAGAATACTTCCGTAGAATACCTAGCTTGTGAGTTCTAGCTATTTAATGCAATGTAACATTGAAAAACTTAATCCCCTTACCTACTTCACTTGTTAGACAAAAACATTGATCCTTGCCTTTACCTAGGCTCTGTGATGAAGATCAAACATGCAGCGTATGTGACTATTCTTTAAAATTTGTAATTTGCCAAAATAAATTCATTTGTGCCAAGGATAAATTCTGTGGCTGATCCATATAAGATGAGGCTGACTGTGTGGGAATATATTCTGTAGGCATGTACCTTTAAGTTTTAATGAATTGTGAGGTTCTCCACTTATTCCAGAATAGTAATTGACTAATGTTAGAAGTAAATGGAGGGTAAAACCAAGTTGCTTGCCTTCATCGATTCTGGTTTTATCCTAGAGTCACTAGTAATTTAGACAATGAAAACTCACAAGATAATAACATTTTTACATACACACATTCCTTTGCTAGCCACAATTTATTTTTAAATACATTCTCTTATTTTTTAATGCCTTATGCAGGAAAATGTAAGTATAGTCCAAGTTAAGCAGGAACTAAGACAGTCAAATTTTTGTGTATAGTATCTAAAGCTAGAGTGGTGAAGATGAGGTTTGGACCCAAGTTTTTAAATGTTTTATTCTAGTATACCACATAGGACAGATAGACTTCAAAGTTACCTATAGTATAATAAGTACATCTTGAAATATTTGTAATATAAAGTGCACTACTTTCACAATACACTCAATCCCCAACACAAATGCATACCCAGTACACATAGATACACGGTACTTTGTTCTTTAGAAATTTAGTAAATCAGAATTTTCAACTTTTAGAACACATTTGCAGAAACATACACATAAAAACAAATGCTCGCTATTATTTTAACAACCCCAAAATAAAAGTTTTAGTTTTTTCTATTTATTGAAATTGAAATGTTGAAATGGTCATTGATGTATGAATCAATTTTTTTAAAGATTTTATTTATTTATGCATACAAGAACTGGGATACAGGCTAGAGGCAGGGGGTGAGAAGATTCACCAGAGACCGAGTCGGGAGCAGAACAAGCAGATTGAGTGAAATCCACTGCTGAAGGGAGCAGTGGGCAAGGCAGGAGAGGTCTGCTTTACCATGTGAGTCCCTCCCTGGCTGGTAGTAGAATTTGTGCGTCAGTAGTGGCTGTGGAAGCTCCACAGTGCGGCACTCAACCTGCTGTGCCTCCAGGGATGCCCTGAATCAGTTTTAATTACATTCCTAATGATGTTGAACATATGGCTAACCCCCATATAGTTTAAAATCTACATTATACTTTTGACTTCTCCCTATTTTAACTGCTAAAAGTTTAATATTGACCAGAAGCTTACCGATATAATAAATAGCTGATTAACACATATTTTGTCGTTACATGTATTTTAAACTATATTTTTACAGTAAATTAAGTTAGATTAAAAAAAATCATGAAGAAAATATAAGGAGAACAAAGTACCTTTATAGTACTGTACAATACTGATAGCTTAAATTTACAGTTCTGTTTATAAGAAAATCCAAGTGCACATGAACCTGTACAGTATAAGACTTAACTGTATTTTCATGAATCATTGGTGAATTATATTTCTTTGGGAAATTACCCCTTTATAACCTACATTAGTCATCTATTGCTATGTAATAAATTACTTCCAAACTTAGCAGTTAAAAAAAAAAAAGCAACAACAAAAGCACTTATATCTCAGAGTTTCTATGGACCACAATTGTAGGTACAGCTTATGTGCCTGCTTTAATTGAAGGCGTCTCATGAAGTTGCAGTTAAGTTTGCAGTAAAGTTATAGTCTTATCTGAGATTCTGCAGTAATCTGCTTCCAGGATCATTATGTGATTGTTATCAGGACTCAGATGCTTGCTATGTATGCAGCTCTGCAGAGTCACCTGGTGAGATGGTAGTGGCTGTCCTTAAGTGTGAAAGAGCTAGAGAGTGAAAATTCTCAAGGTAGAAGTCATTTACTTTTTCTAATCTGTGTTGAAAGTAAGGCCTATCAATATCACTTTTGCTCTATTTTATTCATTAGAAGGAAATCATTGAGTATAGTTCATTCTCATGGTGAGCAGTTTACAGGGAGCATGATGAACAAGGTGGGGGTAAGGGTCATTGGCAAACATCTTAGAGGTGTTCACTATGTATCATGTGATCATTTTTAAAATCTTTGGCGTGGAAGAAGCATTTGTGTAAGATTGTCCTTTTTTATTATGACTACCCTTATTAAATATGTTGAATAGATTTTTTACTTTGAAATATGTCTTTCAGATTTTCTTTCTTCCTTCACTCTTCTCTTTCTCCTACCCATGAACTCTTGTCAACTCAGATTCGTTTTAATTCATGCCTCAATCTTGTAGTGTAGCTTGATTTTAATAAGAAAAAATCATAATATATTGAAATTATTTCCACAGAAAAAGGATTTTGATGAATATTGGGACTTACTACTGCAACTTAATATATGATTTAGACCCAGTGGTATTGGGACTATTATTTATATTTTCACAGCTGTACTTGTTAAATTTATTTCATTCTTATATTCTGTTCCATTTTTTTCTAATTAACATAGTCTGGAAATGAAGTAGGGAAGTATTTGCAAGCTTCTACAATCACACACAAAAAAGCACTGTCATGTGAAAAGAAAGAACAAGGTTGCATTTGCTTTGGAAAAATTAAATTGAGATCAATGTTTGGCATTAAATTTTTCCAGTTAATACTTAAAATAGTGTAATAAATATGTAAGTGATTTAAAAATGAAATGGGTTCCCTTTTAAGAAAGAATATTTCTTTTCAGAAAGGTATTCAAGTAACAATGGGATCTATCAGTGAAGATATAGAAACAGAATATTAATTGAGAAAGAAGGTTGAACAAGGTTGTTACTGCAATCTCTTACAAGCTAACCCATACCTAACTTCTAACATTGAGTATTGGCTGGTACTAGAAAAATTTCATGCAGTGAAATCATTTCAAAAATTATTCATAACCAGAAAACCATTTTTACATAGTGAAACAAGTAATTTTAGCATGTCAGTTCAAATTCTTATTTTCTTCCTCTGTAAAAACGGAGGAAATAGCATTTACTTCAAACGTCTGTTAAGAGAATAGAATGAATTCAAAATTTTCAAATTTTTTATAAATTTCCAGCATCAGAATGAGCCTGTGTGGATTTTCCCATGTCTCATGGGTCAGATTTTGTACATTCCTAGAGCAGAAAACATGCAGTCAAAAGGAAGACTTTGAAATATGAACATTCTCTACGACACACTGTGGCCTTCTTGTGCAGATGGACACTAGATAGCACTTTAGTACTGTGCTTGGGGACCATCTTAAGTAGTGTAATTACCAATAAAATGCATAAAAATGCAAAAAGTATGAAAACAACTGAAACAAGAAAGCAAATTATCCCTTTGTTTAGTTTCAACTGGACCATTGTACATCAGGTGCCCCAAAATCTTCACCAATGGTTAAAAAAAAATGACTGTAGTATTCTTTATTGGGATGATATTGATTTATACCACCATATATGACTTTGGGGTATATGTTCATATCTCTTCATGACTTGAGAGTGTAAGTGGGAATAAGGACACCAAAGTATTCGTAATTCTCTTGCAAAGTGCGTTGGACTCCTGACTGCACCTTCTGTGAAAGTCCCCATTGTTCCAATTATCAATTTAAGGATTATGAATACTTTTAGCAAATGGTGAATTTGTAAAAGGGAATTCATGAATAATGAAGATAGACCACACATGTTAAATGTTATACAGAAAAAGGATTATGTAGACCATGTTTTCTTTTCTTTTTTTTTAACATTTATATATTTATTCATATAAGAGCTGGGGTACAGGCCAGAGGCACAGGGAGGTGAGAGGATTACCAGAGACAGAGTAGGGAGCAGAACAGGCAGATGGATTGAAATACACTGCTGAGGGGAGCAACGGGTGCAACAGGAGAGGTCTGCTGCACAATGTGGGTCACCTCCCACGCTAGGGATGGAAATAGCACTGTTGTGCAGTGGATGCTTCACAGTGCCGCGCACAACCTGCTGCGCCAGCATGGAGGCTGTAGACCATGTTTTCAACATTGGTGAGACTGACTTGTTTTACCTGGGTGTTGGCAAATGAACTAACACTACCTACATAACATAATGGCATTTTGCTTGACAGAATTGTGACCAGAGGCTCATAATAACCTAGTCATATACTTTTCCTTGGAGCAACTGTGTTTACTAATTTAGTGTCTCTGATGACTTTAAAAAACATAAGTGCTGTAGATAATAAGTCACTTTATAGTTACCAAAATAGCAACAATGAATATATTAAATTTCTTTCTAGAGATTTCTTCTTATTAAGCACAGATAGGGCTTAGCACTTCACAAACATTTTACAACAGACTATTTGGCAATCTTTATTATTTGTATTTAATGCAGGGTGACAATTTGCTATTCTGCACTGCCCAATTGTAATGTGAAGTTGATTGGTATGTATTATTGTCAAGTCTACTTGTAAATTCAACTAAAGCTTCAGATTCTTACTGCCATAATTCCTTAACATAAATTTTGTAAAAATTAGGGAGGAATTTTCTCATGTGTCAGAAATTTCATACACTGGTAATTGCTACCAAAAGGATGGTCCAATACACTCTCTTTGCCTTTCTCCTCTTTTTATCATTTCATCTTCTTTCTGATCCCATCATTGTATTAGGAGTGACATTGAAGCTATTCCAGAACATTTCATATGGACATGTCATAGAATCTGCTAATTTAGACTATTATTATGTACATAAATACTTGTATTAATAAAAATGCCATATTTTAACTCTAATATTTATTTAGGAATACATAATTATGGGAATGGAAGCTTTCAGAACTAGTTAAATTTACCATTTTTAAACTGTTTGCTATTTCTGCTACTGTTAATAGTCAAAATTTGAAGTGTGAAATTTTCAGATATAACTAAGTATATTTTTGTTTTTTCACACTGTGTGATATCAAAGAGCACAGAAGAATGATTTTAGAGAAATGTTGCATTGAGAGGAAACGTATCACAATTCTTGAAAGTAGATGCTTTTTCCTTGAGTCTTGCAGGCAAAAAAATTAGGAAATCAGCTCATGATCTTTACCTTTTATAGATTGTCCTTTCTATAAATCTAAGGTTTGATCTTAATTGTCTCCCATGTATGTTTCTTCTTAGAATATTTATAAGAAGATTATAGAATTTTTTCTTGTGTCGAAGAAATCGTATTCATCGTCGTGAAGCCTAATTCTATGAAAATATTTGTAAAGGCAAATATTTACTAAGTCTCATATTAATCTACAATTTATCACAGCATAATCTTCAATAATCATATTATAAATGCTTACATGGGGTACTATATATGAATTCCTGTGAATACATGGGAGGGAATGTGAGTGAGTATAAAAGAGATAATTGTATTGAGCAAAGATCAGCTGCCCCTTCCACATTCTTGCTCGAGCTTGTCCTGTTTGCCAAGAAGTATAGAACATAAATCTGTTATTACAGCATCCCTGAATATTTTACTGATGGATTTCCAATCACTCTTACATGGATATTCATTATGGATGTAAGTCTTAAACCTTAATGTAATCTGTTATTTTCAGATTCATTAAATATTAAGATTGCAAATTACTAGAATATACTCTAGCTTCATCAGCAGTATTGTTGGTTTTTATTCACCTATGCAAATACTATAATTCTTGATACTTACATGTGCTTTTGTTTGTAGCCAATTAAAATTTGAGAAGTTATATGAACTCTTCCATTAAGAAAATTAATTTCTGAAATGTCCCACTACTATTGTTGCAGCAAACAGAAGCTACCACCTTAGTATCCTGATGCAGTAGGTAAATATGAGAATAAATATCTAAGACACATTTTTGAAAATTATACCCTAATTATAAAATACAAGAATTATAAAAAAAAAAGTTCAAATATGAATGAAAAAATCATCAAACTTTTACTACCCAGATGAAAACAAAATTAATTTTTATTAAAATTGTTATCATTCTCTCTTTTACCATTGTGTGTTTATATCCTGGTGGTATACTCCATTATTATGGAAATTGTGAGAAGTAGCCTGTATACTTCTCTTTGTGTCATTGTTTTTTATATTGGAAAATAGTTGGTGTTAGGGATAAATTGGAATAGAGATACCACTTGTATAGTAAATACTTTCTCACTTTTCATGTCAATAATGCAATGACTTAGATCTCTTTTTAACCTCATTACTATGATTCTTTGCAGCCTGTACCTTGGCATATATTGCCACCAATATAAGACAATGTTCAGTGAAGGAAAAAAAATGGTCTATCAGAACTCTATTTGAGTTTATATTTATTTGCACTTTTCTTAGACTTTCGGTATATTTTTACATGTACTCATTTTATCTATAGCATTGAATAGCTAAAAACCTTTGAAAACAAACTAAAAAACAAATTTCTAGGATTGTGATATAATCTTAAAACATTTTTGATGTTATCCACCTACTTTGCCAATTTTTTCAAGGTTGATGAAATCAACAAGAACCCTTAAATAATATTTTAAACATGTCAGGTCTAGGAAAATCCTAGATTGCATATGGATACTTATATTTGTAATTATTAAGCATTATCACAGTTTTAATATAAACAGCATATTGTCTCTCAGTATATATCCTTATAACAATTTCCTTAAATGTCAAGAAGCAAAATAGAGAATCAAGCATTGTGGCAAATTCTTCTTATTTTTTTCTACAAGATGAAGTTACTGTTTATGGAGCTACAAGATTTTATTATTCTAAACACAGAGCAGAAGGAGCATTCACGAAGAGTGCTGGAAATGCTAGATAAGCTTTTAGTGACTGGCAGTGCCAAAGCTAGCTGTACTTAAGTTATCTTGTATGTGTCCTTATTATTTTGCCTTGTTGTTGCTAAAGGGGAAATCTATTAACTGGGGGGAAAATTCAGACCAAAGAATCAATTACTTCTCTTTCTATATTCATCATGATAAGTCTACCTTTTTTGTTTAGCATGAGGACACAGGTTGCAGTCTAAATCACTTGACCATTCAAAGATGATTTACCTTAAATAAAATTAGATATTAGTGACTGGCAGTTCCAAATATGTGGAATAAAGGACATACGCTAAATTCACTTCCCTCATACCAAATGCATTCTTCACTCTGCCACTGCTGTGCTAGCCCCGAGTTAGTCTGGCGATTGCCTCACCAGCTGGGCTTTATTACACCAATTAGAAAGGTGACCTTTTACAATAACCAATGGCTTTATTATTTTTTTCAATGTGAAAATTATAAGCTGCATATGCAGAACATTTCAAATGAACAAAGAAATCAAGTAAATTCTATTTTAGGAGGTAAATCTTCAAAGTTTTACAGCTTATTTTCATTTCATCATATGTAAGTTGCATTGATTTCATTGAAAAAGATGCAGAGCAATACTTATGCCATTCCAGTGTTAGTATTGTTACATTTTTCTTATGAACTCACAATTGCTTTAACATTTTCTGAAAAACAGAAATGTGATCAAACACCTTACAATAAAATTATTGAGCATTAAACATTATTTCTTTATTAAAAGGTATGTGAATGATTCTAGAATTGTATTTATTTAAAGTGCTTTAGTTATTAGTAATTATTTTATTTTATTTTTTTAAGATTTATTTATTTATACATACAAGAACTGGGGTACAGGCCAGAGGTGTGTGTGTGGGGGGGTGAGAGGATTCACCAGAGACAGAGTGGGGAACAGAACCGGCAGATTGAAGGAAACACAATGCTGAGGGGAGCAGTGGGCACGGCAGGAGAGGTCTGCTGCACATATGGGTTTCCTCCCTGGCTGGAGGCAGGGATAGAATTTGTGTTGTAGTGGCTGCGGTTTGCTTCATAGTGTGTTGCTTAACCCACTGCGCCACCAGGGGAGGCCCAGTTAGTAATTATTATTATTATTTTTTTAAAGATTTATTTATTTATGCATATAAGCACTGGGGTACAGGTCAGAGGTGTGGGGGTGGTGAGAGAATCCACCAGACAGAGCAGGATGCAGAATAGGCAGATTGACAGAAACACACTGCTGAGAGGAGCAGCGGGCGAGGCAGGAGAGGTCTGCTGCGTCATGTGGGTCCCCATCCTGGCCGGCGGCAGGTATCGAACTCGTGCTGCAGTGGCTGCGGTTTGCTTCATAGTGTGTTGCTTAACCCACTGCACCACCAGGGCGGGCCAGTAATTATTTTAATGAGATGTTAGGAGTCTGTGTTTTGGGAGTATAGATTTGAATATCTTCTGTTAATCTCTGGAGAACTGTTGCTTATTGCCTGAACTATTGCCTGAAAATAATTATTAAAAAATAGCAAAAAATATAGTACAGTGAATTAGAAATACATTTTGGGGCTAGATGTACCCCTTAAAATATGTGTGACCTTACTTGACCTTTCCACCTCTTTAAGTTTTATTATCTTAAAACAAAGCTAATAAAATGCAACCTGAAAGTGTTTGGTGAGCTAAAAGGCAGTGGTCCATCTGTAGTGTCATAGAGCTGTCATCCATCATTGCCGGGAGAACATGTGGCCATATAACCATTGTGGTTTCCAAATATGAAGCATGGGAAACTTCCAATAGGGTGTCATGATCAGCTTCTTCCTCCTTTACCTGCTTCTACATCATGGTCCTGGAACCTTGACCCAGGGATTTATAATGGGTATTCATGAGGTCTTTAAGGGGAAAGCATTTTTACTCATCTGTTTACACGAATTTCTATCAACCTTATTTCTTATAATGATTCACTGAAGTTCACTCATCTTCAGGTGTTCCCACCATAATTATACACTTTTCTGTTTAAGTATTGTCATTGTTAACAGTTCTGGTAAACTAGATCCTAAATTGAAGATTACAGCAGTCACAAAAAACTTAAAGTCAACCATGACATCTGCAAAGGGATTTTCTGGTATTGCCTTCCTTAGTGTTAATTATTCCTGAATTTTTACCGCTTCTGTATTTCCATACATTTAAATTTTGTTTGTGGTTAACCAAACAATAATGTGATTTTTCACAAATAATTTTGCCTGATTAGATGAAGCAGACAGATATGTTTTCTAGTGGTCAGGACTATAACTTAAAAATAACAACAAAATAGTATGTTTGTATAGCAATCAACACAATGCAAAAAAAAATAGATTCATAAAGTAAGATATTAATCTTCAAAATAATTATAGGTTTACTAAGGAAAAGTTAGAAAATACATAAAGAAAAAGAACAATTTAAATTTCCAGTAATACCATTATTAGAAAACAAACAATAATTGACAATAACAAATTATAAGTTTCAATCACTATATTGACAAAAATTTAAAAAAAGATTGACAGCATTAATTATCGGTAAAGATAAAATACATAGTATTTTGAAAACGCTATAGTTGGGAATATAAGTTTGGTAAACTATCTATTGGAAATATCTAGTAAGATGTATATCATGTTACTCTACAGTTCTATTACTACATAAATAACAGAAATTTGTATTCAAGAAAGCATATGAATGTATATTCACTGTAATATTGTTTGTAAGAAAAGAAAATAGCAAATCTATATATTACTATCGGAATGAATAATTGAGGGAATACTATGTAGCAGGAATGAATGCGTTAACTAATCCATAAATGTGGATACATTTAAAAAGCATTTAATGTAAAATGTAAGTTGTAAATTATTTGCATCATTCATATAATTTATGTACATTCAAATGCATAAATAGATTATACTGCACTGTGTTATATATTTATATACATAGCAAAATTTCACAAACATAGACTGTAAGGAAAACAGTCTATGATGTACAAGAGAGTATGTTAATGAGGAATTATAGAGAGGAAGGAAAATAGGACTAGGTAGTGTACAAGTGATACTTCAAATGTATCTATGACATTGACATTACGATAAACACAAAAATAGAATGTTGGTGTGTTTCTCTTAGTTCCTTTAAGTGTGTTCTATCTACTTTCTAACATATAGCTTAAACTTAAAAAAAGGTGCTATTTATTCAGATTTAATTTGTGTCTATCGGTATGACATAAAATTTGAAAAAAATTCCTATCACAATTACCGTGTGTGGTATTTATTTTTTTAAAAAAAGATTTTTTTATTTATGCATACAAGAGCTGGAGTACAGGCCAAGGCCTGGGTTGGGAGGAGTGGATTCACCAGAGATAGAGTGGGGAGCAGAACAGGCAAATAGGCTGAAATACATTGCTGAGAGAAACAGCAGGAGAAGCAGGAAATACCTGTTGTGTCTTGTGGGTCCCCTCCCTGGCTGGGGATTGAACTGACCCTGCAGTGGCTGCGGAAGCCCCATAGTGTGGTTCTCAACCCCATGTGCCACCAGGAAGGCCCCTGTTTTTGGTATTTAGAATGTATTGGGAACAGCTGGAGAAAGTTACTTGATGGTATGTAGTATATTAGATTCTTCACAAGGATGAAAACAGTCTCTAATGTTTAGTGACTTAATAAAGAGTAAGGATCAAGACAATGCATGTTCATTACTGGCTAGAAAATATTTCAAAGGGGTAATTGCCAAATTGAGTTCTCTGTATATTTCTTGCACTTTCACAATCACAACTTAAAACACACACACACACACATTACCCAAACAAGAATCAGGTTAGCAATAAACACACAAACCATATAAGTAAGAAATATAAACATGATAACTTAATATTAACTTCTCAAGGTACTGCTTTCTAAAATGGATCCCGTATGGTCAGCTGTAGTAGTCACATTCACTAGCAAAATCTCTGCCCTTTTACTTGGTTGTGTATTCCAAATCTTTTCTAGGCATTAATGGAATAAATACTTAGATATAGAATGATGTCTCGCTACCCTTACAAGAGGGAATCATCTCCAGTGTCTTGGTACTCACCGATATGTCTGAAGTAAAAGAGGAGATAGCTATGTCTCCTGCATTGCATTTTCCTGTGAAAAGTTATAGTCCATTCTTTGTTGCCTGCTTATAATAAGTATAGGAAGAAAGCTTGGCGTATAGCTCTATAATACACAGGTAGATTTTATAGCCAGAGCTGGGGCAGAAAAGAGAATTTTACAAATCTTTATGTTAGTCAGGGAATGCTGGATGAAGCAAATTCTTATCATCTGTTTTTGGAATATGCATTTTTTTAATAGCACACAAATTCCTTAAAATTTGAATTGAATATACTTTCTCATCATCTTGCTTTCAGTTCTGTTATTTGACTTTGCGTGTAAATAAAAATTCACCAGCATGGGAGTCTGTAGATGCAGGAGAGGTGCTAGCCTGCCTCTGTGAGAGCATTTAAATCGTATGTAATGGATAGATGATACAGGCACTGAGGTGGGGTTGATCTAGTTTTAAAAAATAATGTAACAAATGTTTTTCAAATTTGAACTCACATTAAAGGATGTTTTTGGACACTTAGACTGAAAAGCAACATGAGAAAAGATGGATAACAAAAAGAATGATGGAAAAATAAAAATGAAGTCAGTCAAACTGTGGGTTTCTGCCAAAACTGACAGGCACGCAATTGGCAGAGACTGAGGGGAACTTAGATAATAGTAGAAGTGATAGTGGCAAGGGCCACATGCTTGTTTTAAGAGATTAACTATTGTTAAACCCTTGGCATCTTCGATGGAAGATGTAACTCTGTAACTCTGTAGGCGGCAGGCAGAACATGCTGTGGTTTTAATCTTGGGAATTCATGCCAAATCAGAGAGAGGCATCCCTTCTCTCACTGAGGGAGGAGAGCTCTGTAGCCAAAACAGCTGAGGTGGCTGCTATCATGAGAGTTTCATAGAGGTTGAGTTTTTCTTCAAGACAACATATATGTATATGTTTTTTTATCCATCCACTTTCAGTAAGAAATAAATCCTGCCTTAATGGGCAAAATATTAGATCTGGTTCAAATTCCTTCCATATTCTTTTCCTTCATACTTTTGTACACAGAGTTATTCAGGGTAAAAAGGATGACCCTTTCAACACAGGCTCAGGTAATAAAAGAGTCAGGAGAGATTTTGGATACAAATGATCATTATTATCCCTAAGAAAATAGCTGTATGCAAATGTAACATTCACAACATTGGGCAGAGAGTGATTAGATGTGAATGCCCCTTAGCAGCTTCAGAGGCGATTCTTCATGGTGTGTAGTGCAGGAATTGTGAGAGCAGCCATTTCTGAAGTGGCATATCCTTTTTTAGCTCATATCTGAATCCAGAAGTGACTTTCCACGCCAAAAGTTGCACACGACATCTCTGATCATCATAGTAGTGCCACATACTGGTTGCTCATCTGAAAGAATACAGGTAGAGTGTTTAGATTAGAGGGATGTTCTTGAAGAATCACACAGTGCTTTTGGATAACAAGAAAAATCAAATAAATAATGCCCAGTGGAGTTTATTGATGGGAAGTAAAGGCTTCCACAGCATCAGTCAGCTGATGAGTGCTCATCCTTAATAATTGTCATTTGAATGTACAGGTTGCCTGCAGTTAATAGTAAGAATTCTAAATAAGAATTATCCACAGAAAGAGTGGCATGGGCTATAAAACAGTATTCAGAAAAAAATCAGAATTGTGTCTCAGCTACACTGATTAACATTATCATGAATTTTCCATTGAGAAGAAGTCACGAGTTAGTACCAAAATACATAGTATAGATCTTAGGTTTATTTACTCTAAAATGTACATACATAGAGTCATACTCCTTAAAAAGGCTTTGAATATATAAACAAATCTTGAACTTTAAGGATTGTTAGACATATGGTGATGACCCCAACTAACTCTTACAAGCAAGATGTTTGTGTATTCTGCTTAGGTGGACTTTGAAAGGATATGTAATTTATAGCTCTATATTTCATTCCTAGCAGTTAAGAACCACTATTTGAATAAGTTTGCATATAATTAAGCAAATAAAGCAGACATGGGGGAATGTTAAAGAGTGATTATCTGTGGACAAATTATCTATGGTAAATAGTGATGGAAAGTTATTCTCAACAATAAATACAACTCAAAGCAAACTCACAGTTTGCTTATTGTCATGTTTCATTTTGAGCACCATGTTACATAATCATTTGCTTATTTGCAATGTTAATATCTTCATCTTTTCCCTTCCTCTTGAGGTCTCATGATATTGAAGCTACTATCAGTCCTTTCATATGGAAATAGTGTAAGACGTGAAAAAAATAGTTTTTGAAGTCTGATTTAAAATGCAGCATTTAAAATTTTTATATATTAGTAAAATTTTAAAGATTTTTATTTTCAATAAAATACACTAATATAATGCTGCTCTCCTTTCCCAAATCACCATCATGTTCCAGAAATATGGAGAGTACATTTTACCTCTAGTCCTGACAGCACTCACATTTGTTAAATATTTTTTAAAAAGCCAAAACTACTCAGTTAAACTATGATTTTGTTCAGGGTATCTCAGTCAGTGAGGAACATAAAAGCCTTCCGAAAAAAAATTTTTCTTGACTACCTATAGAAAAGTCTACAACAATATTGGAAATATGAGTGGTATGTGCCGTTTTAAATAGGTAGAGGAAAACAGTCAAATTTTCATAATATTTTTAAAAATAATTTATCCTAAAATTATCCTTTCAATAGTAATCAATTTAAAATATTATTTATGAGCTATTCTTTTTCTTGTGAAGTCTTCAGACTCCCATGTGCATTTGATATCTTACAACTCAGTTTACTTTAGCCCGTTCCAAATCTTAAGAGTCACCATTGGCTACTTTCTGCTTGTGGATGCTTATCATTCAAAAACAGTCAACATAAATTACAAAGTGCAAGTTATAGCTGACCTCTGCTTCTCACAATTGTCATCTGAAACATACTGGGAATAATCAAGTATACAAATGGGGTGATGCTACCTAATTAGCAGAGTCGAGAAAGATGTTAGGTACCTATTGGGAAAGAATTTGGAGGAAAATTGAATGATTCTCTCTATTATAGTTTCTCTTTTGCTCACAAACTATGTTCTTTCATGGATGTCCTTTAAAGCTCATAAGATTAACCACCAAAACTTCTCCAAGAAAGACTTGACCAGATGCCACATTGAATTCATGAATTATATAGTTCAGTCTGCGTTTATTCCATCTATCCAAAATTAGTTTATTGTCCATTATTTAAAGTCATATATGTGTATATATAAAGATTTAATTGATAGAATGTTAGCCATCTTGTGGAATACCTTTGTTTCCTTTCTGAATTCATAACCGTTTTTCATCCATAGACCCATAATGCTAACTTTTTTTTTACTTGGCTTCATTTTTATTTAAAACATTTATGACAATATCTTTATCAACCACATCATTTCATTTTGGATGTCTTTAACTTCATATAAATGTAAGATACTGTTTGGATTCTTCTGCAGTTTTGTTAAATATAAAATGTATATATGTATATATGTGTATATATATATACATATATATAAATACAAATATTTACACACACAAGTTTTCCTAAAATATAATTCTTGAATGTGATTTCTGGGTTTTATGATAGGTACATTTTCAGCTTTTCAGTATAATACCAAATTATCTTCCAACATATCACTATCAATTCATATTCCCATAGAGTAGTAATCATTAAAAGACTTTGGTATTGGCATAGGATACATAGATCAATTGAACAAAAAGTCCAGAAACTAATCTATATGGATGCAGGAATTGATTTATAATAGTGATGGCATTGCAGATCAATAAAAGGAACAGGCTACTTGCTAGTTATACAGAGAAAAGACAAATTGAATCCCAAATCCAACTTCATCTGAGAACCAAATATCATTTCCAGATGGATTCAAGAATTAAATGTGAAAAGCGAAAGTGTAAAACTTTTAAAAGACCATATAGGAAAATAAGTCTTGTACCTCAGGCCAAAAACATTTCTTAATGGAGACAAAAAAAAAAGGTTAAAAAAATAAATAAGCATACATAATTTACTACACTTTGTTCACCAAAGAATGCAAAAGGGGAGTAAAACAGGAAAAAATAGATACATTTTTTTTAAAGCCTAAATAGTCCAACTTGATTAATAATAATTGGGAATAAATGAATCCATTAGAAGGTAATTACCTTTTAAATGGCCAGATAGTACTATTTTAGCACTTGTAGACCACATCTGGCACATACTTTTTGCATGTGTTTTACAAATCTTTAAAAGTGTAAAGCCATTCTTAGCTCGTAGGCCATGTAAAGGCAGACCACAGGTCAGATTTGTCCCATGAGATGTCGTTAACTGCCCCATGTAAAACTCCATGTCATTCCACATTGAGTTGCTGCATTGACAGCAAGAGTACATGTAAGAATACCAAAATCTGAATGATTGTTTCATTTATATGGATACATAACTGTACTAGAACTACGGTGTCTCCAAACTGCTTCTTAACCAGCAACCATATTCACAAAGGTGAAACTGAGACTCAGGATAACCCCAAGTGTGTGACCTTAGGGAAGGGGGCAAAGTCTTTAATTCTTCCCCTGGCTCCTCTGGTCCATGCTGCCACCTTTGGACAATACTCCACTTGGTGTAGCTTTCTTTTCTCAGGCTAGGTCTGACATGACCTCACAAACTAAAAGGTAAGTCATGTTGTTGTTAGATGAGACATGACTTATTTGTTAATTTCTTCAAATAGAGAAGAGAGTAGCTCATCAGAAATATAATAACATTCCTTTTTGTTTAATCTATTCTTCATAAAAGCTCATAAAATGAACAGTTTTGTCAACAGTCTTTTCCAAAATGGACCAAATTAAAAGGTGACAGTGGATTTATCCTGGAATTTTTCACTGGAAGCCAAGAACCCAATCAGCACCTTTTTTTTTTTTTCTAAATTAAAGCCTGAGTCTTTGTGGGGGGACTACTGGCTTTCCATATAATTTGGTTTCCTCTATAAAATTTTCCCAGGAACATTTTCCAACCTCCTAACCTCAAAGCTGACTTCCGAGAAACTTTTAGTTTGAGCAAATTTCAGTATTGTAAAACTTTTATTTATTCTCAATAGATCTGGGAAAGGTTAGTAGGCATTATTGACCTGAAGTGTAATAATATCCCTCAAGGCTAACCTTTAAATCTTTATGTGCTCGGTAATTCAAGCCATTCAGAGCATCTTTCTATGTCTTTAGGAATATTATAACATTCCATAAAGCTGTAATAAAAAGAATAGTGGAAAAGGGCAAAGGGAAATTACCGCTTGTTCCATGATGGCTCTGGAGGGCATTCATATACTCAGTTTACTCAAATGAGCTTCTTCTACAGTCTGCAGAGAGTATCCTAAAAGAAATATTACAGAATGATATTACCCTGAAATGCTGAATCTCTTTATTAATCCAATGAATCAAGTTACCCCTTTTCTTATTAAAATATAAATTAACGTCTTAGCTTGACTGAGATAAAAGACACCTGTATAGTCACAAATGCTTATGAGAAGATAAGGGATAATTCCTTAACAACAGTTAAGTTATTTATTTATACCAGTTTTTCTTCATAGGGTCTATAGTTTTTCTTCATAGGGTCTATGATTTGAGTAATTTTTATAATAAATTATTAGATGACACTATTGATGATTCTGTCCTTTAGATGAGTGTATGCTTAACATTATAGAGGTAGCAAATTAAGTTTTAAGTTGGATATGAATTTTAAAGGGGAAAACGTTTGCTTCTTTTTCATGGATGCTGCTATATAAGAAAAGAAACATTCCTGGAAATAGATTTGATCACTAAATGGAAAACAAAACAAAACAACAAACCAAAATAAATAAGTAAATAAAAAACAACTGATAATACTGATGGTATTGTATCAGTCACAATGGTCAGATTTATTTGAATTTTCAAATTATCAGGTATTTCTCTTAAGTCAATATGAGCATCCTCTCTATAGTAGTTTAGAAATAGCATTCTTATTCATAAGTAAAAAAATTACTAGGACTAAAACTTTTATTCTTGTTTATCCAGTAGTAATCATTGTTCTTGGAAGTGGTTTCTGTAGAGAACTTATCAGGCTTGAGCTGGTGTCATGGCTCATTTAATGTAACATTAATGACATAATGGGGTCAAAATATAGATAGATGTATGCGTAGATACAATAGAAGTTTCAAAAATAGAATAAGACTTGAGAAACTAGGAAAGAGGGATCTTCAATCATCTGGTAAATTATTTTTAGAATATTGCCACATTCAAAACTCATGGAGGCAGATTAGAATTTAGGAATTGTCACTGAATTCAGGTTAAAGACAAGGTTGTTTCCTAGTGCTGTTTCGTTTTAGCATTGTTCTAGAAGACTTAAGCAGCAAAAGAAGACAAGGGAAAATACAGTAATATAATTTAAAGAAAAGGCAAAGTTGGCCTTATGTGTAAATGGTATGCTATGAATAATCCAATATAGTTAATAAGATAAGTCATACCTATACGACAGTGCAGCAAAAGCAACAAGAGTTATATAAACGCTAGAATATCTAGGAATAAATCTGGTAATGAGTGTGCAAATGCTTAAAGGAAATGCCAGAGATCTTTTTCAAGACAGGAGGAAATAATATTCATAGTAAGGAAGCTTAATGTTATAAAGATTTGAAGCTGACTTAGAGTTTCAGAGTTTCCAGTGAACTTTGCAAGTAATAGTTTAGTAAATTCTAATTTGATTTGAAATTTTCAATGTAGAAACAAAGAGACAGGTTTTAAAAAAAGAATAATAAGGCCAGTGATTTACATTTTCAGGTATTATTAAGATTTAATAAAAGGTGGGTAAAATGAAGACAATAAACTTGATATGTATACACACATCGGCTAACTATACAGATTAGGGAGATCAGAAAATTACAAATGATATAATCACACCTACAGAAGCTTGAAATGTAAGAGGGATACTTAACCTATTGATGGGGAAAAATGGACTATTTAATAAATCATGCTGGGTTAGTCTCCTCATAAAAGTAAATTCCAGGTGTTAAAGATATATTAAAGAACCACTTCTAATAATTCAAATAGTAAAATGTTTAAAAGAAAATTTGGATAATTATTAACAAACCCATGTTTGAAAAGATGTATTTTTAAAAAAATATTTATTTTTATTTATGCATACAAGAACTTTGGTGTAGGACAGAGGTATGGGGAGAAGGTGAGAGGATTCACCAGTGGCAGAGTGGGGAGCAGACCAGGGGGCTGGAGAGGTCTGCTGCACTATGTAGATTAGCTTCCTGGCCAAGGGTGGAACTCATGTTGTAGTAGCTGAGAATAACTTGATAGAGCTGACTTTAACACCTGCACAACCAAGGAGGTACCTTGGAAAGATGAAGTAAATAACCTTTGAAAATCAGAAAGAAAGGTTTGGAAGATTTGATTCCATTAATTTGACTAAATTTACTGAGTAATTACGGAATGATGTTTTCTAGAAACATCTTTTCTATGTTTATTCTAGATAACTAAGTTTTCTACTTAACAAAAGACACAAACAGAATTAGTAGACAGGTATCAAATAAGGAAAAGATTTTCTGTGTATGTTACCTATAAAAGAATCAATTTAAATTATAGAAAATCTCTTATCAATAATAAAAACAAAAACCTATCACATCTATAGAAAATAGTAAAAGTCACAAAGGAATTTTAGATAAAGAAAACTGGCAAGGCAATAATATATTTTCTGTATAATCAATGCTCATCCTTTTTTTCTTTTTTAATGTGGCTGATTCTTACTAGAGTGATGGGTAGCTCATTGCGGCTTTGACTTTCATTTCCCTGATAACTAGTGAATTGAACATTTTTTTCTTATGCCTACTGACCATTTACCTTTCTTCTTTAGAGAAGTGTCTTTTTAGTTCTTTTGCCCATTTTTTGACTGGGTTATTTGCTTTGTTTTTGCTGTTTTGTGTAAGTTCTTTGATTTGAGTCCCTTATCTGTGTGTACTTATTTTCTCACATTTTGTTGGATGTTTCTTTCTTTCTTCTTATTTTTTTGAATATTGTCTCTTTCGCTGTACAGAAACTTTTTAGTTTGATATAGTCCCAGCTATTTATCTCCTTTTTTGTTTTCATTGCTTCTGGAAAAGAATCCTCAAAGATGGTTCTGAGGCTTATGTCATGGAGTGTTTTACCTCTATCTATATAATTTATGGGTCAAGTCTTACATTTAAGTCTTTTATCCATTTTTTGAGTTGGGTTTTGTAGTTGGTGTGAGATATATTCACTCTCAGGGCTCGGAAGAGAAGAATGGTTCATATTAAAAGACAGCTTCGGTGTTGTCAGGAAACTTGTCTTATAGAGCGTCACTACTGATTAAACTGTTCTACCTTCAGGATTGTATAGGCTAATGATGTTTCATTGTCAGATAATAGGATTATCTATAGTATATTTGAATTTTTCTGAAGCTTTGAAGAGGGGATGCACATAAATAAGGAATTGTATATATCAAAAGAGCATATTGTTTTTGCTGTATCAAACTTTGTTAGATGTGAATTATTTCTTCTGTATTTATTCCATACAAAACTCCTCCAAATTCATGGAGTGACAGCTCCAGAGGAAATAAGGAAGTCCTGGAGTGGGCATGTTAATGAAAGGACTAGTCTAATTTCTAAATTAGGTTTTATTCTAACTGACTTCTCTTTATTCCCAAAGCATGCTCAGATATATGTATTTGACTTCTTTGAAACTTGTGAATTTTCTGGAAATCAACAGAAAATAGGTTGTCAGCTGGACAACCTAAGATTAATTCCTTTGAATCCAACCATACCTTATGGTTTATTTTATGATAAGAAAGACATTTAAATATGGCTTACTTATAAAAAAAGATTCCTGCAGGAATCGAACAGATAGGATAATTGAAAGACATTCTGGGAATGTTGAAAGCTACACCAAAACTTAGTAGCTTAAAACCACAATCACTGTTTCATTTACTCATTGAGTCTATGCAGTAGTCATTTGGGCTAGACTCAAATTATTTAAACTTTTTGCTAGATATTTCAAAAGATCATTCTAATGTCCTGTTAGCCACAAATATTTAATAATGTATCAGATGAAAACTTGATTAGGTTCTTCTTTCCTTTAGTTAAAAGTGAAAATTGAAAACAACCCTATATGGAAATGGATATGTTACATGCTCTTTAGAATCATTTATGTTTGCAACTTGCCTTTTCTGAAGTTACCTCTGTGGCTGCATTTGATATGGCAATAGATAGGTTTCCTCAGTCAACCCTATGCTGGTGATAGTGACTGTGATCTGGGCCACTCTCTTTCACATGGCAATAGCATAACAAAACAGAGAGAGGGGAAGCTGCAAAGTTGTATGATAACTAGGTTTGTTAGTTGCAAGTCATCATTTAAGACTTCTATTGGTCAAAATACATTACAAAGCCAACCCAGTAGCTACTTTTCACTGGGAAGTTGCAAGTAAGCTATAGTCATTTTTAGTTTATAACGCCTGGATTCAAGAACTATAATTTCTTCCTTAGGAAATTGTTGAGAGTACCGAACATACCAACTATTACCAATTATAGGGCTAGGTATTGCTTGTTTCACTTATGAAGTATTCCTGTGCTTGACTGAGGAAGGCAGATACTGTTAATTGACAGTAACCACAGTATTGTAGCCAATGTGAGAATAGTAATTCCTCAAAGAAGATTAGAGTGTCCAGTTCAAATGAAGAAGGAATAAATGCTGGACAGACAAAACCAATGCAGTTGGTTCTACTGAAGTACTTTGGGAAAATCACCTCTCTTGTATCTGAACAGGGCACACTCATTTTAAGTTGAAAATGACAAGTAGAATAAGTGTCTTAGGGTACTCAGATTATGATTCTGATTTTCTTCTGTATCACTCTACTTCTCCATCTTGCATTATCAATTGCTTCACATAGCCAGAGACAATATGCTACCCTAGAACTTCATGAAAGTCTGAATTAAAAAAAAAATCAACAACTACTGTTAGGCAATAAATATTATGAATGTATAAATGTGTCTTGTTTATCACAGTATATTCATCTACTGTAGTAAGAGCTCATTGATGTAAATTTCATGTTGAAAGAATGAGCTAGCAATGGAATCTTTAGAAGTATTTTACCATTTATTATTTAAATTTTTGTTTTGTATGACAGGAAGTGATTTAATCACTATATCAACTATATTCCTTCTTAAATTAATACTATCCTATTTCACATTGTCACAATTATCCTTCCCTTTTATAAGAGAAAAGCACATTTTTCACATATCCTGCATTTTACTACTATGGTGTGTTACTTTTGGAATCAAATTCCTTTGGGATACCAACATTTTTAAAAAGTTAATGGCTCTAATGAACAACTAATACATTTCCAAGTTAGGTTGTTTCTAATCCCTCATTTTCAACTAAATGAAAGAAAAATCTAAGTTATTTGATAGATTTTTAAATAATTATGGCTTATAGAACATTGGTGTAATTTTTGACAAATAGCTAGGAATGAATTAAAATAATTTGCTAAAATTGCCGTAATAAAATTGTTCAATTCCTAAACGCTGATCTGTATTGATTTTCTTTCTTATTAAAATGAAGGAATTACATTATATCACTTCTGAAGAGAGAATAAACACATTCCCCATTTATCCCAGTTCTTTATTATCCTTAGAAATTAGAGAAAATTATGTGATTACTTTCAGTGGCCATGTTAACAATTCCTGGGGTCAGTAGCTTCTTGACCACCCAGATCAAAAGCAGACATAGTGACATGGCGGTGGGTTATGAAGTGGTAATTGATAGAATAGACAAATTTTCTCTGAAGAAAAAGTTTAATAAAGCATGGCTACCAATAGATTTGACTAGTATTCAGAGAAAAACAGACCACTACCTATTCAAAGACCAGGACTAGCTAAGTAATTCATGGGGTCCAGTGTAAAATGGAAATACAAATTCCTGAGTTTAAAATGTGAGAATTTCAAAATGGTAACAGCAGAACACTTAATCAAGAGCAAGACATTTCTAAATAGGGTCCTTGTGCAGCTGTTTAGGTCATGTTTCCTTCACATCACCAGAAACCACTAATAGGAGATTAAATTTTTCAGAAGCAGAGTTAAGTCAGAAATGGCCCTCCTTCAACAAGTTGCTGTGGTCAGGTGAGCACACCTCTGTGGCCTCTCTCTGTCACTTGTCCTCATCTCTATCATTGGGAGAGCATCAGTGCCCAGGAGAGGAGAGGGGGAGAAATTTCCTGAGAACCAAATGTCCCCTATTCCCTTCTATTCACCAAGAAGTGAGGGTCAGTTCATTAGCCTGTGTTGTAGGAAGGAGGAAATCAGATTGGTCATTTTGAGGTAATCATTTTTATTAAATAAACGAGTAGAACTTAGTGTTATATATCAAAATTAGCCTGTTATTTTAAAAAAATACATCGAGTCCACACAGATACTCCAGAATTATCTCCATATTTTAACTTTTTTAATCCATCATTGATAGCTTTGCCTTACCCATTGATTTTATAAATAAGCTCTCTTGCTAATTACATTCTGTGGTTGAATTTAAATAAAATCTCATCTCCGCAACTCTGATTGTGTTGACCCTGCCTGTTAAAATTCTCCCCCTGTAATATTCTTGTCTGTGGACTTTCTGGTTTCCCCAAACCAGTTTCTTTCTTTTCCTTCTGCTTTCCCATTGCCCTTCAGATGTCTCACTCTACCTCCAGAATAGCCTAGGTGTTCTCTTTTTGTTTGTTTGTTTAATTATCTTTCTTTCTTTTTTAAAAGATTATTATTTATTTATGCATGCAAGAGCTGGGGCACAGGCCAGAGTCATGGGAGGTGAGAGGATTCACCAGAGATGGAGTGGGGAGCAGTTAGGCATATCCACTGAAGTACACTGCTGGGGGGAGCAGCAGGCAAGGCAGGAGAGGTCTGCAGCGCCATGAGAGTTCCTTCCCTGGCCAGGATCGAACTCGCGCTGCTGTGCCACAGATGCGTCAAGTGTGGGGCTCAACCCTTTGTGCCACCAGGGAGGCCCCCATATGTTTTCTTAGGAAATTATTTTATTGAGGAGATTCAAACCTTTGGTTCATATTTGTGAAATTGTGTTATTTCTTCCTGTAGTTCAACTGAACTTTACCGAGCTCCCTTTTCTTATTAACTACTAGGTCTCTCAATTAAATTGTTGCCAGGTACCACACATTTTTTAGACAATTAAAATAATAAAGGTTATTCTTGTTTATCTGGGTGGAGCCAAGAGTTCAAGAAATAAGAGAGGGAACAGAAGAGAAAGTTTTAAATCAATGTGAAAAAGACTCAGCCCGTCTTGGTTGGCAGTGAAGATGGAAGATGGAAGTCCATTATTAATCTTTCAGAATGTAATTTAGAGCTTGCATATTTTATGACTTTTCATAAAAAACAAAGATTGAAGGCAAGAACAGTGTGTGTGTGTGTGTGTGTGTGTGTTCCTAGCCTAATAACACAATAAACTAAGAGACTAACGATGAGCAACCAGTTCAAAAGGCCTTCAGATTGATCTCCTGGATATGGGAAAATACCCAATATGTAAATAGAGAATGAAAGAGACACAGAAAAGGCAATGTTTGGAAATGAAAATGCTAATGCCTTTAGGGAAGAGCAGTTGAATATAACTCTGTAAATGACACAATGGAATTATGCTGGTAATTTCCCCCTGCTGCACATATAAATTATGCAAAGAATATTGGATTGGTAGCTTCTTTATAGTGAAAACTCCCAATTCCTTTCCAGGCTCTGGCAGAGGTGAGAGCTAGAAAGATCATGTGATGAAGGAGGAAGAGACATAAGTTGTGTATATTGCTTTGGACACTGGAAGATTGTAAAATCAAAACATGCAACCTGAAAGTCAGACTTAGAAAAGATACGCATTTCATTTTACCAGGGAATTGGGTTAGCATATTGGCAACTATCATAAAAAGTTTCTTAAATAATTATCAGCTTCAGCTAACTGCTTCATCCACAAAAAAGTTAACAGTTCCTAGTTGATATTTTGTTTGCAAGCACTAATAAGACTTACTTATATACTCTTTCTTTAAAAAATTTTCCAAAAAAATAAAAAATTTTCCAACAGGACCTCCCTGGTGACATAAGGTTTAAGTCCCAGTGCTATCAGAAGGAAAGTCTAAGTTTGATCCCCATTCAGGGACTTCGCCCACACATGGTGCAGCAGACCTCTCCTGTCTCGCCAGCTGCTCCCGTCAGCAGTGTATTTCAGTAAATCCACCATTTTCCCCATTCTGTCACTGATGGGTCCTCTCACACCCCCCCACAGTTGGTCTATAGCTCAGTTATTTTACACATGCATACATACATAGATTTTTAAAATAAATAAAACATTTCCCAACAATTCATCAGAAAGTTAATAATGTACAGCACACTGACCGATAAAAACCTTTAAGATTTACATGACCATTTGACAGTAGTTGTGACATATTTTTTTATGTTTTAGAATGATAAATGCAGTTCCTTCTTGGGCATAATTTGCAAAAAAAAAATGACAGATGGGGGAATGCAAAATGTCTAGAAATCTGCTTGTTTGAGGTTACTGCTGGGTTATTTGCTTTTTATAATAACATTATTTGGTTTTTGCTCTCCAGCTGCTCTTCCTTAGTTTAGGTATAGGTACAGGTAAATGCAGAGATAGGTGTTAAATCCTGAGATTGCTGCATTACATACTTCACAGAAGAAACCATTCTTCACTAAAAATCATCATTTAGTAACAAATATTTGTTAATTTACAATTTATAAAGCTATGTTCCACATCAACACTCTCCAATAAAATGATAGAGTCACCAATATAAGGCATTTATTTGTTTCATTGCTAAGAAATTTGATGCAGATTTCAGGGAACTATAATCTAGGTGTGTTTAGGTCTGTCTTCCTTTCTGGAGTCTCTAGGAGGAAAATCTGTGGAGGAAAATCTGCCTTTCCAACTTCTATAAGCAGCACACATATCTTAGCTCATGATTCCCTTCTATCTTCAAAACAAGCTATAATGTGTTGAGACTTTCTCATACTGAATCACTCCAATAGTTATGTGTGTTGCTTTCTTCCACTTTTAAGAATGCTTGTGATTACACTGGGTCCACCAGCTAATCTCCAGTATAATTTTCCTATTTTAAGATCAGTTGATTACCAAATTTAATTCCATCTGCAACATTAATCCCTCCTTGACATACAATGTAATGTATTCATAAATTCCAGGAATTAGGACATGAACACTTTTAGAGGGCATTATTCTGCTTACCTCAAATAGTTATATTTTGTAGCATTACTGGAAGATTAAAGGAAGTATTATGTTAAGTACTTTGAAGAATATCTGGCATAGAGTAATACTTAGTATTTTGATAAGTAGAAGGATGAATACTGAAAGGAGGACAATGAATTGAAACCCAGCAATTATAAAAATTAGAAACTTAGAGCACAGTTATGAGTATCTAAGAAAGGAAATAATGATTTTTAGATTGAGAACAAAGGGTCTAGATTATTATATTCAATCACAGTTATTATACTACAAAGGGACTTTATAAACAGGAGTGAATCAAGATTAGAACGACAAGGATAGTAGATCAATCTGAAACCGTCTCATGTATGGTTTAAGTGTACAGTATATGCACAGTATAAATATTGGTTAAGCATAGGTAGGACTGACGTACAGAAGGTCAAAGTCTAGAGGGACCATGCTTGGTTTAAATCTCTGCCCCAGCCATCTTGAGTTCTGCACAAGTTCATCTTTGAACTGGTATGTGTTGAAGTCTTAAGGGACAATAGGATATGGGTGTGAGTAGAGAAGATATGATATATATATATATTTTTTTTTTCTGTTCCTGTCCAATCCTTTCCACATAAGGTACCATGGCATAGGATTCTGATTATGTAAGTTAAACCAGATTCTATATGAATAAAAGGGAAACATGCCCTTATGTTTGCAAGTGAGTAAATCTGGGTGTTGACAGCTCACATTTTCCATCTCCACCAGACCTTTATTTGAATACAGGAAAAAAAAAAAAACCTGATTTTAAAACACATGGTTGACAAAGAACCCCATCACATTCTTTCCTTACTTGTATTACTTGTTAGTGTTAGCCAACTACTTATACTGAAAATAGTCATATAGAAAGAAAGAGAAAGAAATGGCAACCACCAGTTCCTTTTTTTAAAAAAAAAAATCCCTTTTTACTCATCTGTAAGCCAAAGGTGAAGAGTATTGAAAGAATATGCACATCTATTAAGAAGTAAAATAAAGGGGACTCCTTGGTGGTGCAAGGGGTTACGCATAGCATTGTGAAGTATCTGCAGCCATTGCAGCACGAGTTTGGTTCCAGGCCCTGGAGGTGACCCACATGGCACAGCAGACCTCTCCTGTATCGCCTACTGCTCCCCTCAGCAGTGTGTTTCAGTAGATCTGCCTGTTCTGCTCCCCACTCTGTCTTGGTGAATCTTCTCACCCCACACACCTCTGGCCTGCACCCGTTTTTGTATGCATAAATCTTTTTTAAAAAAGCAGTACAATAAAGCAGTTAAGTTGGTTTTCTGAAACATTTCTGCTCTACTGATAAGAATATATAAGCTTCAAAATACAAATTGTGTAGTTTCAGTGATCCTGTCTGTGAGGTAAATGCTCTTATATTTGTATTTAAATCTGACATGTACAATATAAAATGAATGTTATCAATCATGTAATCATTTGCAACTTAATTGTGTCTGTGTCTCCTTTTGAATATATAATTTTGAATGATACAGCAAATAAAAAAAATCACTAGTTGAGAACACAAATGAAAGAAAATGATTTTATAGCTTGGTACGATTTGCAGCAGTTTCTTACTTTTTTTTGCGTATATGGACTTGCATTTTCATTTTGCACTGGATTCTGCAAATTATGTAGCTGGCCATGCATGAGAGCTCTAGAGTTAGATCACATTTGAGAATTCCAGGTCCCCCTCCTGCTAGTTATGTAACCTTAGATTAATTATTTAAACTCTTTGTGCTTTAGCTTTCCTCATATGGGAAATGAAGACTTGATAGGGTTTTAGTACAGAAAGCTCTGGTTAATCCATGTACTGCACTTAGAATAGTATATGTCTCACAAAACTGGTACATGACCTACACAATAATAAGGTCTGTGTCTGTTTTGTCCACAGACCTTATAAAGCCACATCTGGTATATATTAACAGGTCAAGAAATTACTTTTGAAAGAACATTGTACCCGAGTAATGAGGTCATTAGTTCTTCAAAACTGACAAGGCTAACAGTACAATTTCTATGAAATACAGATTTTTGGGTGTCATCTTCTCAAGCTCCTGGTTCACTACCTTTGTTTGTTTGTTTGTTTGAGAAAGGCCAACATACAGAAATTTTACAAATCTCCCTGGGTAATTAATGGATTACCATAAGTAACTTAATGAAGTCCACATTTGGGGGATATCACCCTTATAAAATACTTCCACATATCTATGTTTTATTCTATTCTCTCTGCCTATTTTTCTCATTTACTGTCTCCTTTTGGTGAAATTATAGACAGTCTTTTGTGCCACGTTTCCCTCATCGATGATCTAGGACAATGGGTTGCATTATTCACTTGTCAGTTTAACTAAAAGTACTGGGTGTGACTACTAAATGTTATTATTTTTTTAAGGTTTATTTTATTTATGCATAAAAGAACTAAGGTGTAGGCCAGAGGTGGGTGGTGTGAAGATTCACCAAAGACAGTTGGGGAGCAGAATAGGTGGATATACTTTAATACACTGCTACAGGGAGCAGCAGGCAAGACAGGAGAATTCTGCTGTGCCATGTGAGTTAGCACCCTGGCTGGGGATTAAACTCGTACTGCAGTCAGTGGCTGCTGATAGCTTCATAGTGCTGAGACTTAATCCCTTGTACCACCAAGGAGGCCCTGAATATTCTATGTTATTAGAAGACAGGTATATAGGTATATATATATATATATATGTATATATATATATATAGTGAACGTTTTTCATAACATTTATTTTAACTAATATTTACTGTATAGCTAAACATAAAAACATATCTCAAAAACAGATAATTAGTTGCTGGATTCACTGCCTCACTCAATTGATGAGATTGAAAGCAAAACTAAATAGCCTGGGTAAACATGCAAACCTTTTCATTTAGAAGGGTAGTTTGGCTGTTTTTATATTGCAATAGTATATACCTGAGGATATCAAACTTAACAT
The DNA here is from genome assembly GCA_019455555.1 of Galemys pyrenaicus. NCBI lineage: Eukaryota > Metazoa > Chordata > Mammalia > Eulipotyphla > Talpidae > Galemys > Galemys pyrenaicus. Next base: position 14,314,856 of record JAGFMF010011668.1, on the reverse strand, counting down.
AGGCATCCTGTAGTATGTACACATGTAATTTGCTTTGTATTTGTCTACCATAGCTGCTTCATTTCAAGGGAAACATCTTAAGTATTGAGCAGGAGGGTAGGAAAGTGAAGAATGTGATAAATTTGCCAAAATTTTTAGGCCTGATATCCATGTTAGAAAGTACAGATTAAAAGGTATGTATACAACTTTGAAAAATATTTCATCAGATAATATTTTAGGTATTATATAGTTTACATATAATTTGTGATTCATTATTCTAAGCTAGATATATGTGGTTCTTTCCCATACCACAAGAATCTCATCTTTATAACAATATGAAGTTTTAATATTAATATGTATAATTATATAACTTTCCTTAATATTATATGTAATATATTAATTATTTATTGATTAGGGGCTTTCCATGATATCTTTGGGATGTTAGTTCAACTGTGCCTCAATGTGTTTGCTATTTCCATAACAGATGACCAACTTTGTCAACAAAATCATATTTTAAGCTCAAAAACCTCCATTAAACTGAAAAACCTCCATCAAAACTAATATTTAACTTGAGATATCATTAACACTTCAGTGAGAATTAGTAAAGTGGGCAGATTCTAATAAATTCCTTTGAAACTCTTCCATATGCCATTACAGATTAGGAGATATCCAGAGTCACTGGTCACCTCTGAACACTGTTTAAAATGAGAAACTGTGGCGGGAAGGAAAAAAAGTACTGTAGAAAAAATTTTAGTCCTGCCAGTCAAGCTTGATCTGTGACCACTTGTAACTTTAACCAGCATAAGTTACCTTTCAGTGCATTTCTACTGTACATAGTTAAACAGATTTAGCTAAGAAGCAAAATGTGGGACTTGGCTACATTTATAACTACTTCCTGCTATTCTATTTGAGGTACATCAGCAGTAAACAAGGAGAGTAGAAGAGAGCATAAATCCGTCTTGCATCCCTTGTGTATATGCAGTTATACTGACAGAGAGAAGGGCGGTCCAAGGGATCAAACATCACTGTTACTTAAATAGACGATGTTCAGGGCAGCAGAGTTGAGAGACAGTTTCCCAGTGAGTGAGCCATGTAATATTAGAAGGAAGATCCCTACAGACCTGTCAAAATTAACTAAACGAGGGAAGATTTCATAGAAACAGCACTGTACCAGGTAGACCTCACGGATCCTAAAGGGAGGTTTTGTACACTTAAAGAATTGGAAAAAAAAACATGAGTCTTCCAGTCTGACATACAGCTTTTGGGACCAAGTGAGTTCAGGTGTGAACACTAAAGAAAAAAACCGTGTGGTGACTTCAGAGCTCAGAGACTTCCCTCCTCCTGCCTGATACTTAACCCTAGGTACAGCAAATAAAAAGATGTGATACTTCTAGAAAAGGAATGTGTGAGAATCAGCCCCCACGGTACTCATCCTTACTCTGCCATACTGTCATGGATAAATCATCTACTCTTTTAGTGTCTCATTTTTCTTATCTAGAGATTCAGACTTAAGATCTTACCCTGCCTAATTTATAGGTTTAAGAGAGATCCTGTGTGTGAAAGAAAAGAAGAAGAAAACTATACAGATACCAGGTCACCTGACATTAAAGAATATGCTCTTGGTTTACAGGTTTAACCACTCTGATTCCTAATTAAAAAAAATATTTAGCTAATATAGGTTTGCCTCATTGTTTTATTATAAAGGTGTAGGAGCCTCCCTTTTAAGCACTGCTGCCATAGTGAACACACCACCAAGGAACCCACAGACCATCACCCTTTGTACCCCTCCCTTTCGCCCCATACCTCCTTCTCTCCTTCCCTGTTCCTCTAGTTGCCCCTACTCAGCTGTCAGGTTTCAGCGGTTCATTTTTCAGTTTTAAAGGACAGAGGGTCTTGGTTAGGTATTTGTTAACAACTTACTCATAGATTTTATCTGAAATGTTGTTATTTAAATTCTTTTTTCCATTTAATGTTCTTATTAAATCAAAACCGCTGAAGAAGGTATACAGAGACATGGCCTAAATAATAGTTCCCCGTGGCTTGAAACTGGAAAGCATGTGAACTTGCATCATATGGTAACCATGCTAGGGCATATGATTATATACATTCTAACTCCCAACAGAAATCTTATGTTTGGTCAGAATAATTTGGTATGAATTTAACAAATCCCATGTCTGACTTTCAGTGAAATAACATTTGAATTAACCACCAAATATTTGGAACAACAGGAACAAATACTCACAACCATAAATTGTAAGAGCTAGTTTAGATTTTAGACATTGCAGATAAATGACAAATCCATTAGAGGTTGGAGGGCTTACGGCATTAGTTCTGTAATGACTAAATTCTGGGAGTTTTACTTTTACATGAATATATGAGGTGGCGATTGATAGCCTTGTTAAACCTGGTTGCTTAGAGACCGCTGAGTGATTAGAAGATGGTTACTATCTACATCTATAATTATTGTGATTACTATTACTCTGGTAGCCCTCAGTGGGATCCTGAAAATGATAACATGGCATAGTATTTCACAAACTTAGGCCTATAAAAGCTCAATCTATATCTCAGTAAAAAAGATTTATAATGTCCCTTCCTTGCCATTTCATGGACTCATTTAAAGAATAATACAATTATTCGCTCTCAACTTATAGAGTTGCTTCCTTTCAATCCCATTACGAAATAGAATCAGAGGTTATTACCAATGACAAGGGGAGAAAAACAAAACCTTCTGAGAAAAGAATATCAGAGATTGATCCTGCTTGTGTCTCAATCTCATAATCAAGTAAATGGCAACTTAAAAAAAATCCCAGTGTGAGAAATGCTGAGGCATTTTATTCCATTTGTGATCATATTAGCAAATAATAAATAGTGTGGGAATAGATTACATTTTTATTTATGCTGAAGCTTAGGACAGTCTCACCAAAATCGACCCTGTGAGGATACAACCTGTGTTGGCTTCAAGGAGGAGTTTAATCATATCTATTTTGTCTCTCAAACAAATGAAACCACAGCAAATAAAGACAGTGCACCTGCATGGTGTCATTGCATATACGCTTGCCACAAATAATCTTTGTAATGAAGAGGCACACAAACTTCTGTGGTAATTACAGTGAAAAAGAGAAGAGCGCATAGGTGACTGTAGAGAAAATGTACTGCAAACCAATTGTCTCATTTCTCAGGTCTCACATTGTGCACCACTAATGCAAGACCTTCTCATCCCACCTCTAAGGAATGCGAGTGTTTCTCAAGTTTTCTCTGGGAAGTCAGAGCACTGCACAATACTTGATACTGTTTGTATAGATACTGATATATGTTGTGTACACGAGCCATTACCCAGTTCTGTGCTTTTCCCTTGTGATATTATTTTCTATGTTTCCCACAGTATATGTTTTTCATTCTAATACTATTTCAGTGAAGACACTCTCCAATGTGTAGTAGATTCTTGAGCAATTGTAAGAGCTACACATAGGTTCCATTAAAGGAATTAGACTATTGTTTGATAAACACATATTCTCTTTTGAACAATATCTTATTTATTATGGTCATACCTGTCCCTAAATGCATCTTTTATATGCAATGGGATTGCATAAATATAGACCACTAGAAGGATATGGAAGGATTCATCTGAAAGTCTATATGCTTAAATGCTATGCTTCCTATACCAATATAAAATCTATCACTGAGAGTGATTTAGACAGCTGTAGGGATGGAGGTGGCTTTGTGCTCAGCCCATACATTTTCTGCTTGATTTGGTAGGTATCCGTAGATATGAAATGTTCCCTGCAGGTAACAAGGTCAGCATTTAGCAAATACGAGTTCCTAGTAACTCTTATACTTTATAGCTGATGTATTAGATTTTATCCCCTTGGCCTTCTTTTCCTAGTCTCTCCCTGAAAATTTCTTGCTCCTATCTTATTATACTGACTTCCTTTACTTTGCTCTGTGGATATGGCATTTGTTATTTTGTCCCTTTGTTATGATTTGTAGTTGTCCTCTGAAAGCTTGGTATTGCCAAAACACAGCCTTTAATTCCTTCCACTCTGGACCATGAAAACAGTGCTCCTGCATGGGTCAGCCCAATCTTTGGGCAGAAAAGATCAGGCCCTTTTTGCTGTTTCTCCTCGTGATCAAATGAAAGCTATAGCAAAATTACTGGGTTGGTGAAGTGAATGCCTAGAAGCTAGGTAAAAATGCAATGGTAATTGAGTGTTTTTTTTTTTTTATGGTATCTTTTTGTGAGTTCAGTAAAGCTGAGTGAGTTACAAAAATACACTGTGTCCACATTAGTTCTTATATAAAATAATTGTATTAAAATGCAGTGTAGAAAGAGAAGAATTGATCTGACCTATGGTATCTCCTGACAGATTTGTTTCCTTATAAAGTGAAACAAACCCACAAACTTATGAACAACTAATCTTTGACAAAGGAGCAAAGAATATACAATGGAATAAAGACAGCCTGTTCAATAAGTGGTGCTGGGCA
>JAGFMF010011668.1:14271277-14309320 GCA_019455555.1 Galemys pyrenaicus | reverse complement strand
TGATGGTGCACTGGTGAGATGGTGATGGGGAATACATGGGGATTACAATTAATGGCAAGTATATGTAAATTTTAAAATATTTTAATAAAAAAATTATATAAAAAAATAAATTGGGACTATCAACTCTAGAAAGTAGTCTAAGAAGAACATTTTTATTTTGCCCAGCCAAAATAAAACTAAGGGAAAATTTATAAAAGCTCACAGCCTTTCACTTTTCTAAAAGCAGTTTTCAAATGATTTACTTATATAACAAGATAATAAAATTAAAAATAAATAAAGAAGGAGAACACATATTTTATAACCCCAGTTTTTGGAGGATAGTCATAAGCTACTTGGTATTTATTTTTTAACTTTTTGTTATCTAGCTACCCAAATACCTGGTTAAAATTTGAATTAAAATTTCATTAGCTAGTAATAACAATTTAGGGTTAAAAATACTCTATAACACCAATTTTATCCTTTCTGTACAAAAATGTCATTATTATTTTTTCTTTTAATATGACCTCATCAAAGGTTTGAGTTTTCATGCTGTAATAAATAAACTGTGTTGATTCTTTCAATATTAAATTATTAACATCAACTAATTGGAATCCTAATTGCCAAAAAGGTGAACAATGTATTAATCATAAAGTCCAGAAGTAACTTTAATTTGATATTTCCATTGATATGAACATGACAATGACTTTTTCTATTACAATTGTTAGTCTGTATAATTTTCCTCTCTCCTGGGGCTGTCAGATTGTGATTCTTAATGACAATATTAATATGCCTCTGAATAGCACTCAGAATTATTAATGCTATTAAAATACTTAGGATCACCTAAGTATATTAAATCTTTCAATATCAATAGTCATATTTTCCATGCATGTTAAACATTTTTCTTGTTTTGTTAATATTTTATATATATATAACTATTAAACATATGTAATGAACATCTTTATTATCCAAGAAGGATATAATAATCATTAATCACTCCCAACATACCACTTTTTTTTATACTTCATTAAGAAAAACCGCATTAATAAGAAAAATGACAAAAAGGGAGTTTTTTTTGTGGAATAAAATAAATTTTTTTTCTGTGGATAACTATAACTTGTTATGGACATTAAGATGGCATCTAGATGATTCAGTATATCATATTGTTTTCAAGTAATACATTGGACCTTGAACAGTTCCTAAGATACAGAGAAGCCACCTGTGTCTAGGTTGGAAGATCTTCTGCCCTAAGCCAGCCAGATTGTGTATTCAATTGTGGGGTGTTTTTGGCAAGTTCCCTGACACAAAATAACAAGTTGGTTAACTGTCATTTCTCCATTTCCACCCCATTTTTTTGACTACTGAAAGCTTTAGGTCATTTGGCTGATTAATATGTAAATACCCTTATCTTAAGCTCAGAGCATAAATAACTTCATTTAAGGTTTGAAAAATATTGGCTAAATAATATCATTCATAATAAGACAAGAGAGGTTGAACTTCTAAATATGTGGATGCAAAGTTAATCTTTCCATTTTTTTCTAAGCCATAGGCCCACTGATCCTTGTTTATAAAATAGGATGCCTCCTCCCTTATCAGTGCTGATTTAACACTCAGTTAAACCAGATATGTCCTCTCTAAAATGAGATGCAAAATGACCTTTTCTGTGTGTAGAAAAAATGAATTCAATCAAAATTATGTTCTAGCTACATGCTCGTAGTACATAACGTTCATATATATTGTGTATAGCCTTGTATTTTATGATTTCTAATTAACAACCTTTAAGTGACCACTCTGTCCTAAGCATTAGACTAGGTCACCAAAACATAAAAATGAGACTCCACAATATCTGTTGTTAAGGGACTTTTAGTTTACCATTAGAAACTGACTATCAAACACTTTTTGGATGATCAAGGAGGGGCTTTAGAAAGGAGGTAACTGTAAGAGCAGAGAATGAAATGGTGATGAGAGTCATCCGGATTGGTAAGGAAGTAGAGGTACTGGGCAGGGGAGAAGCATATATGGCATTTGTGGACAGAGAGCACATTGAACTCTGAAAACCTAAGTATCACTTCAAAACATGTTATTTATTGTGGGTGTGGTAGTTGAAGTGATTTCTCCTAAGTCACATTGTTACCCAATATCAGAATAGGTTTGGGATACCAGGATTTTTTGGTATTTGTTGAACTACAAAACTCCTTACACAGAGGGGCCAATGGAAATGCAACAGTAATATACTGTAGGCATAGCAACACTCATAGCGTTATGATGGGGGTAAATCTTGTGGCGTTAAAGTAGCTTTAATTTTAGTTTATGAAGGATAGACTTCTTTTGCACCCTAGGCAGAAAAGCTTTTCACAGTACAGGTAGTTTCCTGATGTGTGAATTAAAATGTAATGCTAATTAATACTACTGGGTCACAGGATTGAATATATAATTCATCCTGCCAGTTATAATACATCTGCAGAGAGCAGTGAGATTACCCTCATGTTTATAGAAAAAAAGGTGTCTTTGAGACTCAGAATATAGATTACATATTAAAGTAAGGGAAAGCTCAAAGGAGTGACAATATCCTTAAAACATGCGCTATTGTGCTTCACATGATTAGGGACATCACTGATTTAATGGGACTGTGAAAACTCTTTCAATACATCTCTGAAAGCTTTGCATGAAAGAGGCCTTGTAGGGAGCTCTGCTTGTATTTCAAGATTGTCACTTTCAGATGGCCACCAGAGTTCCCACATTGACCTCAGCAATAGTGCTAACCTAAGCAGTTACTGCCGTGGTAGCAATCATTGATGGCATTTAAGGAGTTTCTGGAGAATTATTGACACCTAGGCGCCTCTGTTAATTAAAAATGTCATTCTATTTCAAGATGTGTTTTCAAGATGAGAAAATCTCTGTTTTTCTTCTTGAGGGTTCACAATAATAATTAATGTATAATGAGGAAACTTATCCTAGTTTGACAACATGTTCTGGAGAAGGAACTTGAAAAAAAAACTTCAAAATAATCATTTGAAAATGTGCTATAGCAAAATTATAGATGCAGACATTTGATTAAACATATGAGGGATGAAAAAATATATGAAATGTTATATTTCCCGTAAAAGTGGAGATTCTTCTATGGAGCAAAAATAGATATATATGTATATGTTTTAAAAAATCTATCACATAATATTTAAGAAAATTTCAAAACTGGAAGTATCATTAGAGAAAGTAAAAAGTAAGAGAAAGATATTAAATAAGATAAAGTTATATTTCACATGGATAACTATAGCTTACTGAAGAGATTTACTCATTATTAATCATCTTTTATAAAAACACAATAGAAAAATATCAAGAATATAAAAGCAAGGATTGAGAATATGAGAAAATGTGATAATAGTCATATTAGGGCAATTCTAGACACTTATCTGAAACACATTCATTAGGCAAATGATTAATGATGGAGGTTTGAAAGAACATAAGTTTGTTACTAACATGATAAGTCATTTGCAAGTAGAGTTGGGAAGAGATGCACAGTGGCCTGTCATTTTATAGCATTTCTGTACTACACAGCTACAAGAAGCATTAATAATCTCCAGTACATAAATAATAGTGAAATATAAAATAATATAAAGGGATAGCTTTGAATAATTATTACCTTTATTTTAAACATACCTTGTTTAGTTGTAACTTTATATAATTTAATTTTTCAATATCTGTTCTTAATCATTGATCTGCGTAACTCCTGAAAATTGTATATATGGTGTTTCAGGAGGAACTGGCTCTAGAAATCATGACTCTCTCACTCTGACTCTTCCTCTCACCCCCAGTGAAATATCTTTGGGACCCACAATAAATAGAACTATTTCTGCATTCCCCAATAGGATAAAAAAATTTATTCCTCCTAAGTAAGCATTCCATAAGATAAAAGCAAAAGGAATTTCAGATAGAAATACCAAGTTGCAGCACCTTATTTTGTGCAAGCAACAAAATTAGGGCAGGGCTCTGTGACTTTTCTCTCCATCTGCTTAAGAATTAAAGCTGAGAAGTGAAAAGTTTGTGAAAGACATGCGTATGGATGCATTTATTTCAGCTGCAAAATGAAATCAGACTTTTTCTGGTAGAAAGCTAGAACTTAATATTGAAAGAATGTCAATTTCCCTAAATCAATCTTGTCAATGCAAAATATAATATGAATAACTTTAATGATATTTGAGAAGATATTTCTCTTGTTTATCTGGATTAGGAAAAAACAGTGTCAACCAAGAAAGATTTGAAAAGTGAGAACAATGGTAGAGTTATGAGAATCAAATGTGATGTTAAGTAGGAACTGTCTTGCCCAGAGATTGCTGAATAAATCAGAATAAATGGATGCATATAATATTTATACCATATATGCGTGGCAAAATATCTTAGGACAACAGTACCCACATACACATGACAACGCTAAGCAAAAATATTCATTTTGAAATTGCCAGTTGTGTTCTTTCTGATTCTGTCTCTCACCTTGGTCATTATGTCATTGTCTTATACTGCGTTAAAAACATTTTTCCCCCACATATATTTGTATTCCTGGTAACAAATTGGGTAATTTTGAATTTATTTAATGGAATCATTCATATTTATTTTTCTGCAAACCTGTTTTTGTTTCCTTCAGATTTTTCTAAGAATCAGTCATGCATTTAGCCAAAATTAATTTATTTTCACTATTGTTTGTTATTTTATTAAAAAATATCCCCACCTATTATTAATATTCAATAGGAATATTTCTATTTCCACTAGCACACCTAGGAACACATTTCTCTCCACTGGTGCTCACAAGCAAAATTCTCTACCTTACGAACAGAATATGAATCATGAGATCATGCAATAAATACATTTTACATATATCAAATAATGCTAAATTATTTTCCAAAATGCTTACATTCAGTTCTTAAGCAGATGTGCAGAAATGTTTTCTTTCTGATTTTTTTATAACTTCACTGACAGATTTTTAAAGTTTATGACTAATGTAGATAAAATATTTCTTGTTTTGTTCTTAGTTTACTTACTTTTTGATTTCTCATGAACCTGAGCATCTTTTCTCATGTGTTTTTGGCCATTTCAGTTTCTTCTTCAGTGAAATGACCCACTTTTAATTCTTTTTTTTTTTTTTCTGGAAATGTCCCTTTTTCTGCTCGTCCTGAAAGGATTGTTTCCCCAACAATTGAATTCTTGGTTGACAGTAATTTTTTTCTTAGTATCTGGTTTCTATTGTTGTGGAGAAGTTAGCAGTCAGTCTAATTGCTGCTTCTTGAAAGGTTTCTCCTATTTTTCTCAGGATACTTTCAGAAATCTTTTATTTGGTGTTCTGCAGTCTCTAGCTGTGAAATTCTTTTCACTTAACCTTTGGGGATTTGTTTGCCTTCTTGAATGTGAGTGTCTTTCATCATTTTTGGAAAAATTTTCAGCCACTATAACCTCAGATATAAACTGTACATTGTGGTTGATCAGAGGCACTCGCTCCTCCTCCCATACTCTAGCTGAAACAGTACAGAAATGTCTCTGGACAAATGACCCCCATGGTGCAAATTTGTCCCAGGTAAAACCAATGTGCTGTCAGGATTTTAAGAAAGAGCTAACCAGCTTACAAAATGGATATACTGTGTTGTTTAAAGTTGTCAAAGACAAAAAGACAGGGTGTATATATATGAATTAAGTTGAAAGGGTTTTCATTTTATGCAATTACAGAAACTGTACCTTGACATCTAGAATATATGTTCAAATAGTTTTAATTTATATTTAACACTGTAATTCTAAAATCAAATGAATTCAATTTTTCAAGAGGGTCAATCTTTTTTTTTTTTTAAAGATTTATTTATGCATATAAGAGCTGGGTGCAGGCTAGAGATAGGGGGTGGTGAGAGGACTCACAGTATGCACCATATGGGTTAGCAACCTGGCCCAGAATCAAACTTGTGCTATAGTGGCTGCACATAGCTTCATAGTGCCGAGACTTAAACCCTTGAGCTGCCAGGGAAGCCCAAGAGGTTCAATTTTTATAAATTTAGAGTTATAATTTTCCTTAAAAACTAACCATGTATTGGGCCTCCCTGGTGGCACAGTGGTTAAAATCTCAGTGTTATCAACCTATAGCCAGTCACTGAAGCATGAGTTCGATCTCTGACCAGGGAGCTAACCTCTCCTGTCTACCTTGCTGTTCTCCTTAGCAGTATATTTCAGTAGATCCACCTGGTCTGCTCCCCACTCTGTCTCAGGTGAATCCTCTCCTCCAGCATACTTCTGGTCTATATCCTAGTTCTTGTACGCATAAGTAAATGCAAACAAATATTTTTTTTTTAAAACACAAACCATGTATTTTTATCATAAGCAAATAAATATCTGGCATCATAATTATTTTTGGAGATTTTTTTTTAAAAATACACTTTTTAATAATGTCAGAACTGTAATAATATGCCTTTGAAAAGTAATACTAAGTATACAAGACAGAAATACAGAAAATGATAATAAAGATAAAACTTTATTCTTAGGTATCAAATGTCTGATCAAAATGACCAGACCCTTGGTTCTGAGAAAACAATTTGGTGACATTTTTCTAAAACCAAACTATTTGATCCAGTTAAAAGAAATAAGTCATATAAACGTAATGGGATCTTTTCTTTGACAAGCTGTAGTCCAGCTATGATTTGGCACTATTAACTGGTAATTTTGCAATTATCGGAAATTTTGTTTGGTCTCATTCTGTAACCTGAGTATTATATACTACATAACATAATCATTATTGGTTATAGAACAAAATTGAATTGTTTAAGGATTTTGAAAACACAATTTTGAGTAAAGTTTTTGTACCATACCATGCTTGCATTTTTCAGTACATGCACACAATTAATGGTGAAATTTATTTAATTGCATAGTTCTCTAAGCCATTTTCAGGGTTAAATTCCTTGGATCATTCTTGATTCATGTTTAAAATCATGAGCTCTAAGCATTCATTTTCAAACTTACATAAACATATGTTAAGCTCTTATTTTTATGTATTGCATCTCACCATTAATGAAAGCAAGAAAATTTGATAAATCCATGGCTGTCACTAAGTATGAAGCTTCTGTTTGTGTCTCATATAAGTTGGATAAGCTTTATTGATTGATGGCTTATTATTTTAAGTATGAATTCACAGAAAATAATATTGTAGATTGTATGGTAAATATTTCAGAAATAATAATTGGACAAAGGATAGTTCCTATTTCACGCCTTAAGACCAATTCAGATTGTTTATTAGAGAAATTGCTAATGGAGCAATGCTCAGTATTTTAGATTAATCTCACAATATCTTGTCTTTTTGAGATTTTTCAGGTTTTTAATGTTACCATATTTCCTTTCTCAGAATTGTCTGAGCATGTGTATTTATAATAGTTTGTTAAAATAATCCAATCAGCATGCACACAATTGATTGGTGTCATTAGAATCTATTTTATAAAACAATGATTACACCATTTAAAAAAAGGTATTTGATACTCAGCTCATGGAACACCATTAAGCCATTATATGCTAATATTATTGTACAAATATGTAGCTTAAACTTCTGCAGCATGCACTAATTATTTTAATGTCTATTAAAAGTATAATGAACCACTTAATCAATTGGATCTATATATTATAAATTGAAAAGGAAATATTTTGACAATCTTTGGGGGATATTCTATTCTTCCACATTAGGTTATATTTTTTATAGTTAAGCTTTTTTAATATAGCTATTTGTATTGAAATACTTCTCATAAATTATTCTATTCACTTAAATAATAGAAATTACAAAATTTTTGTCATACCTAGATTAAAAAGAGATTCATGCTTCTGTAGCTTACTACATGGAAACGTTTTTAATAGTAAGATCTACCAGGTAACAGCATCTGTCATGTCATTATACAGTGTTTGCAGTGATGAGGAGTAGGCTACTTTCAGCCTTGAGTATTTATAAATCTCCTCTGACTAGTTACTTACAGCTTCACTGGAAACAACATTTGTTATTATACAGACTGAAAATAACAAAAATAACATAAAACAAGCAATTTTCATTGTTATAAATATATGTGAATACTTGAAATATACACACCCCCCAAATTCTTTTTTTTTAAACCAATTATAGCATCTCCTTTATCACTAGCTAAAACTAATTGTCAACTTTGGGTGAAATTTTTATCTGGAGTTACTTCTCATGGACAGAAATGGTGTCAAAATTATGAGGAGTCAGTGATGGAATCTTACTTGTAAGGTTACTAGTTACCATTTTATTCTCCCTCTCTAGCCTCTTAAATCCTGCCATAGGAAGTTCAGTATCAATAAGGCTTGATGTGCACCTGAGAAGGAGTTGTGAATGTAGGAAACTGAGACAAAAAATGGAAATTTAATTTATGCTTAAGGGTAGCCTAGCCATTTAAGTTACAAATAAGGCTCAGTTATGCCAGCTCATGTACTTTCACTGAGATGGAAATACACTTAATTTGAAGTAGCAGTATTTCTCTGAAATGGGACCGCTGGAGTTACATGCATATTTTATGCATCATCACCATCAACCAAAAAGCAACTGGGTATAGGGTAAATTAATAATTTAATACCTCTTCTCAGAGGAGATATATAGGGCATCATCATCTCTTTACCCAAAATTTTAGTGAGTCTTGTCAACAAAATAAATTGTAAAACTCTAGGTAAAGCAGTTTCTTCTTTGCAAACCTTAGAATTAGCTCTGTCATTAGGCTACAACTCAATTGGCCCCTAATTGAAAAAAGGAAAACATTGTAGTAGCCAAATAATAGTGATTATGTGGATATACAATCTTAAGTTTTATACTGAGAACTATATTGTTAAACATAACGTAAAAATATTTGAAAATATCTAAAGATTTCAAACTAGAGTTGTTCTAATTATATAAAATTTAAACCTTGTCAACTCAGTTCATATATACAACCACATAAACACACACACCCACACACGCACACATCCTGTAGCCTAAGAACATTAGGAGAAAATAGATTTTAAAGAATTCACTGGTGTTAGAGATGAAATATAATGATGCAGTTAGTCTTCTCCAAGAGCTATTTTGGCACCAAAATAATGAAGTGGCAGAAAAATGCTGCCCATCTTTGACACAATTTAATTGACTTAGAATTATCAGAACTTAATTAATTTGGAATTTATATTCAAGTTAAAGTAATTTTATCTTTATATTTAAAATCGTGAAATGTATCATTCAATATGGTTCTGTGCTTATTACAGTGAATGCTGTTTCCCATCAACCTTTTCCCCATGGTTTACCATATATTACAGAACATCACTTGAATCATTAAAGTCATTGTTTAATTAGAAGTTGCAAAATGATGCTTTTCTAATGCCATTATATATTATTTACTTATCTTGAATATTCCATATAGAATACGTTTTCTTATTTACTAGCCCTCCAGTATTATTCTGAAATGATGTTAATCTGAAGTGGCAAAATAGATGTATAGACAATTATTTCATTATAAAATTTACTGTAATGAATTGATACTTTTAGCAATAAAGGGGCTCTTCCTTTCCTTGGATTTTTCAAAATTAATGACAGAAACCAAACCAGAAATTCAGGGAGCTCAGAAAAACCATATAGGATATATACCAAAAATCTAAATTCAAGCGTACCATGTTTATACAAAGGAAATTCTTGAAATAAATGAGAGAAACACTTGACTTAAAGAGGAACAACAACAAAGAATTACATTGAGAAATCCTAAAACCATGAGACTAGAATGAAATATTTAAAGTCTTGAAAAAAATTCATCAACCTAGAATTTTATATTTTTATCTGTCTTGGAAAATAAAGACTTTCTCAGATAAATGAAAAACTAAGGGAATTTCTTGCCAATGGGATTACAGTGCAGGAATGTAAAATTCAGTTCTTTTGAGTGAAATAAAATGATATGTCAGAAGGTAGTATCTACATAATGAAAGAAAAGCAAGCATCAGAAAGAATGAAGACAAAAATATAATCTTTTCTTATTCTTATATATCCTAATGTAAGCAAAGCAAATAATAACAATAGTGAGTTATTGCATCACATGGATAACTGAACTTAATGACAGCATTGTTATAAAGGCTGAGAGGGAGAATTAGGAACACAGTTCTAAGGTCCATGCACTACCCATGAAGTGATATTTCAAAGCAAACCAAGATTAGTTGTAAATGTACATTGCAAATAAAACAATCACTAAATAAAACTTTGAAAAAGGTATAGATGATTATGGTAAGAGAGGAAAGAAAATAGACTGATAATACATGCTCAGTTAAAATCAGAGATGAAAACAAGAACAGAAAGAAATTAAAAAAAAAGAAAAAAGTGCAATGAATACAAAGCAAGTGTAATTATTGTAGATATGAATCCAACTATAATTACTTTCAGCATGAAGTATCTAACTATATCAGTTAGAGCAAAGACTGTCCAACTGTCCAAGTTAAAACATAAACCTCAACTACATGTAGCCAGCAGGAACCACTTTTCATGGGAAGAAGTTATGCCATGCAATTAACAGAAAGTTGAAATGGCTATGTTTCAAACAAAGCAAATGTCAGAGACAGGAAAATTCTCATGCATAAGTATGATGATGAAAGATATAATTCTCTAAGACTTAGTAATTCTTAACATGTATTTCCTTAACAACAATGTCAAAACACATGAGGAAAAATTGATAGAACTACAAGAGAGATAGAAGAATTCACTATTGTTGTTGGAGGCTTCAATACTCTTTTCTTAGTAATTGACAGATCCAGCAGACAGAAAATCAATAAGACACACTAATATTATTCAACATCCTCAATATCTTTTGGATCCAACGATCTCAGAAATAGAATAAGCTAAATGAAAATGAAAGGGTCATTACTAGACAGTAGTGTAATTCTACCTTGTCAGGATCAATCCCTTGTTTCAGTAGAAAAAAAGAGGGACTACCTAAGGAAGTGGGATACATAATTCTCCACATTTAACTAATTATCTATTGTATTGGAGATTGAGAAATTGTCGTGGGTAATGTAAATGTACATTTTTTTTCTTTTGCAAATTAGCTTTAATTTATCCTACCATTTATGGAAGAGTTGATAGAAGGGACATAAATTTGAATATCTCTTTATCCTTTTTGCACTGTGGATTGTGCTTTTCCTTTTTTAACAAAGTTGAAATTGAAACTGCAAGGGACTAAATTTACCTTAAAATAATTAGAAATTTAAATAATGTAGGTAAACTGTAGATAAATGCTAACTCTTGCATTCAACATATGAGACTTGGCCAAACATTTCAGTCCACCTGTGATTATTATTTTAAGAAATGTGTTAGCTTTAATGCCTAACCTTGTCCCTCACCTGATCTTTGCAATATAACTATTATTAGTCTGTTTTCTCATAGAATTAATCAGTAAGCAAATTCATTTAAAGCTAAATAAAACTGATCATTCTATTTGCCTATTCAAGATTAACTTCCTAAAGTTTGTGAAAGTAGTACTTACTAAAGTTGACTTAACAATGTATAAAAATAAAACAGGTACGCATTATTTACATTTGTATATTGAATATATTTTCAATGGCATGGCATGAAATCTAGAACTAAAAAGTTCATATAGTAGAGAAAATGAACATGGTGTAACCAGTCATAATTTATGATCATGGTGAACCGCTATGTATATACATGCATACACACACACACACACACATACAGGGACTCCAGATGTTGACATCATTTTATTTAATTTAAATAAATATAATGGTTGAAGAATAACTTATGGGTTATAGTATCAAAAAAGATTGTTCCGGGACCTTCCTGGTGGCGCAAGAAGTTAAGTCTCAGCTATCTGCAGCCACTGTAGTACAAGTTTGATTCTTGGTGCCAGGGAACTAACCCACATGGCACCTCAGACCTCTCCTGTCTCACCTGCTTCTCCCCTCAGCAGGTATTTCAGTAGATCTGCCTGTTGTGCTCCCCACCCTGTATCTGGTGAATCCACTCACTGCTCTATCCCCAACCCCCCCACACACACACACCTCTGGCCTACACCTCAGCTCTTGTAGGCATAAATAAATAAATCTTTATAAAAAGGATTGTTCCTAAGATATTTGACAAGATCCTGATATAGCCAGTTATCATCCGGATAACACTATAAGATTCTGAAGGACAGAGATTGTATCCTTTCTGCATTTTTCTCATCCATGTTTCTGGTTTTTGCATAGTAGTATTCTAACTGGTATTCTATAAAATAGGGGCATTCATACACTAGATGTTCTCATTATTTGAATGTCATAAATATCCGTTACTAGAAAAATAGTTGATTATTTGTGAAGTGTTTTGGAACTACAGCATTTATGACTTAAGTAGTAAGTCATAGGCTGGGTTGCGGGAACATGACTGAAAAACTTCAGCTGTTTTCACAATTAATTCCAATCACTAGGTTGAATCAATCATGAGGGAAGATTGCTTAGTAAGGCAGGCAAGATAGCTATTTTTTCCACAAAGTAATCTATGCATACCAGGTCTCTAGGTCACAGTTTTAGTCTTGCACTTTTCTTAATTATTTAACCTAAAATATTTAACAATTTCCATAAAATTTTGTAAAGCAAATAGTATGACTTACTTTAATATGGAAATAAAACACTAGACACTTTAAAATTATATGCAGCCCATAAGAGTATTCAGGAGTGCATTCCCAGAAGATGAATTAATATTATGCATGGGATGTCTGACTCCTAAATCAGAATGTACAGGGCGATAACCCAGGGCTCTGACTGGACCTTGGCTGCTGCAGCGTCGTGTGAGCAGCTGGATTTTGGAGAAAGTTTAAATAGACAGATGAGTTGTACTGGGAGGCAGACACTCAACCTCACACAGCTGGTGAGTGGCTACCTGGATTTAAAACTGTGTTGTGCAGTAATGCACAAAGGAGTAAAGCTGACTTCACTATAATTCTTGGAATATCTCCAGCAGTGCAGAAACTGAGAGTATGAACTAACAGTTTGGAAATTCTCTTCAAGTGGTGAATAAAGGTGTTGAGAAGGTGGAGGGAAAAGAAGACAACATATTGTCTGATTGAAAAATGGAACATGCAGTATGAGATGGTAAAAATAATTAAAGAAGTAACTCTATAAAGTAAGTCCTCACTCAGTGTCTTTGATAGTTCTTGGAAATTGCACTTTAAGTGAAAGCAACTTATAACTAAACCAATTTTACACAGAAAATTCATGGAAATAAGAAATAATTTCCTATGAATTATCTTTAGTCACAAAAGCATCACCAAACTTCTAAATAAGGACTCCAAACACCATTAAAGAGTAATTTGGATCCATTAATTCATTCACTTTTCCAGTCTGCTTAGTCCAGTTTAATTATTCTAGTTTAGGGGTCTCGGGTGGTTGAGCCTATATCCTGGTAGCACAGGGAACAAAGCAGAAACCAGCTGAGCCCACAGCTTCCCATCCAGGATGTCCTTACACACTCACACTCACCAAGTGGGGCCATGTAGGCTTGCAGTGAACTTCATATGAACTTTTTTGTGATGGGGGGAGATAACAGAGAGCCAGGAGAAAACCCACACAAACATGGGAGGATATGCAAACTCTATTAAGACAGTGGCCCTGACAGGGAATTCTTAATTTTTTTTCTCATGAGTTCGTTATAATGAAATGTCATTGAGCCAAACAATATTATTCAAAGGTCTGCTGCATGTATCTCCCAATGATATCATTGAATGCTCTCTTTTAAAAACCTTCACTGAAAGATCAAAATATAATCTTAGTTCTCCAAGACGTTGCTTGAGAGTCAGAATGCACTTTCTTGATTCTATTTTAGGTTCTTACATTTTATTTAGTACTTTGATTGCTAAATGTTTGCTATTTACATAATGTTATCTTGGTGAACTGCCAGCTTGTGATTGATAAAATTACAGATAATTTTCAGGATAGATGATAGGATTATCCAGATGTGGAATCCATGAAACATCAAACAATAAGTTAAAAATATCAAATTAGAAACATTTTGTATATTTTTATTTTTAATGAGCAGTCTCTTTGGTGTTTAGAAGATTAGCTACTAAAGCCAGTACAACCTTTAATTAAATACAAACAACTTATCCAATGGCAGTAAACAAGTGGCTTTCTCTCTTTAACCTCAAGTTTCTTCATTCAGTCTACAAGGTTTGTATAGCATCCATCTCATTTGATGGTGGGTTACAATGAGTAATGCCAGGAACATGTTATATATTCGATACTGACCTTGGTCATGAAAACTGATCAATTAGCAATTGATAAAGCAATTAATGTTTTTGAAACAGCTCTGTGGTAAAATGAACTGCACATGTATGGGTACACACATTCAAATAATGCTAAGTTCATTTTAAAATTATTTTAAATATGGCATAGTTAAAAAATATGTAAAACCTAAATACAAAATTTAAGTAATAATAACAAAATGTCAAGAAATAAATCTTTATCAATATAAAAGTAGTCTCTGAATGAACATACCTGACAGGGTATTTTTATCTTTATCCTCAGAGATAACTACAACCTTGAATGCTGTGCAATTCCTTTTTTAATTTTTCTAATAGTTTTATTATCTGTGAACACATGCCTTAAAATAAAAGTTTAATTTCATCTTTTTTTTAACCTCACCCTAATTTTGTCCATGTCTGAGTTAACATATTAAAATCATACTCTCTCTGACACCTAGTTCACTCATTATTACTTCTTAGAGGTCCATTCATGTGAACATATAGTTCTAGATCAGAAATTTGCGAACTTTTTTTTGTAAAAGGACAGATAATATTTTAGACTTTCTGGGTCATATAATTTCTGTCACAGGAGTCACCTCTGCCTTTTTTGCATGAAAGGTGACACACATAACACATAAACGAATGATCTAAATTATGCCCCAATAAAACTATTTTCAACAAACTGGTCACATTTAGTCTGCAGTCTGTTTTGGTCCCTGTTCTAGTATAATCATTCTTCGCTTATGCATAAAATTCCTTTATGTAAATATACTGCAGTACATTTATCTTTTTTACCATGAAATCTGGGGTATGAAATTAAATGCTGTGTATAAATTGTATTTTAATTTAAAAAAAACGAACACACAAAAAAAGAATATTTACAATGTGAAGAATGCTTCAGGAGAAAATTATTTCACTGAATGATATTAAGAACACTGAAGAAGTTGAGCGAAAATTCTCCCGTTTTATAAATTAATTCAAAGTTATTATAAAAAGAACACCCGGGAGTTTGCTTTTTTAATTTTTTTTTGTGAAATTAGGTAAACGAATTTAAAATCATGTGGAATAACAAAAGTTAAGATGAGCTAAGAGACTTGTGGTGAAGCAGTGTAGGAGATGGCCAACTAGATTAAGTACTGAAATTTCTACTAGCACCTAATTGCAAAATTATATTGTAGACATATGCATATGATGGTCACAGACATGCCCATGGGACATGCAGAAGTACGAGTCGAGGAGCAGGTTTGCAATGCAAAATGCTTTTGCCCAGTGAGCACCCCTCTTGCTCTTGATTGGCAGTAGTACACAAGCATGCCTGATCACATGACAGTGGCAGGAGAAGCAGGGTCCAGGGAGAAAAGAGCGTTCATCTTCTGGGGAACAGGACTTCAATGGGATCAAAGGTGGTGATCAATTCTGTGGGGAGCAGGGGAGGACATGTTGGCCTTTCATGCAGGGAGTACTTTCTGTGCAGGTACTTGGGATAATTTTGAGCTACTCCCAGACCATCTTGAACTCTGACCACACAATCAGTCAGGGTTACCTAAGCATCCTGGCCTCCTGTGATTTTGGCCATTGTTCTAGGGCAGTCATGCAGAAGTGCCTGGTCCAAATTTTCCACATACACATAAGGTCCACACAGAGGGGCTTTGTGCACACATGCTCAGAGGCCCTAGCTGGGAGAAAGGCCACATACACACACACACACACACACTTATAATAATTTTATTTCTTGCTTTTCAAATTCCAGATACATTATTTTTTCACTTATTACTCGTTAACATTTCCAGTAAGTGAATGGTTTCTATGATGGTAGCTATGTCTTGATTCTGATTCTGAAGTTCTTTCTTTCAATATTTTACCATAGTGTTAGATATATCATCTAACTATTGTATTTTGAACAGTTAAACATGGTTAATTGAAGACACATCAGCCTCAAATGATGTCCATTTGTGTTAGTTCATGAGGAGAATAGTGGAGATGATTAAGTGAATTAACAAAACTTAGTAACCATTTTGACAGTATGCCTTCAAATTTACAATGTTTTGCACATAATGGCAGTTATTTATAGGCCTTTACTTAAACAGATTAAGAATGTGACTTAGTTCCTACTTTAAGAATTTACATTATGAATGGATATTCAGAATATCAGCTAAGATAGAATATCAGGCCTTACAAAATTCTCTTACATAAAAGCAATGAGAAAATTGAAAAAAAGAAATTTAGAAGTCAACTAAAGAATTCCAGCAACCTGATAATATTTATTTAAATATTTATTTATTTAAGTGTCTGGATTTGGGAGAAAATTGAGTTTTATAACTTCTAACTTGCACTAGTCTCATCAACTGCTCTAGTTCCATAATACTGGAAATCTTGGGAAGGGAGACCAGTATTGGAGCCCTATTAAAACTTCCTCCCAAAGAAGTTTGTTTACTCTGTTTGTTTTCCATTATTTCTCTTTTCAAACCTTGCTCAGTTGATTGAAGATCATTAGATTTTGATTTAATTAATTGTGATTTGGAGTATGTTGCTTTATAAGTTTCTATTGATGTTTGCCTTAATATTACAACTCACACATGAAACTTACCACATTCTAATAATGTTAATATTTCTTCTCTTCGAGTGAAGTGTGGAATTCTTATTTCCATTGAAGTTGCTTTACGTTTTTCAGTTCAAATTTAATGTCTCATGTATTTCCTCTATATCTTAATTTTCTACTATTCTATAATTATCCTAAACACTCAATTAATTTAAAATAATAATCACTTTCCTATCTCTTCTGATTCTGAGGCTTGGATGAGCTCAGGTGTTTTTTTTTTTTTTTTCTCCAAGTTATGTGGAGAATCAACTATGTTAGCAGATCAAGATAGTTCTCCTACGGATTGCAGTAGGTTCTGGCTGAACAAGTGGAATCAATCTGTCACAGCATCATCCTCTTCTTGGTACTTCCATATGATTTGGGCTTCTTGCTATAGCCTATTTGGTTCCAAAAAAGCAGAAAATGGATCCGTTTAGTCCTTTTAAAGTCATTGGTTTAAATGTGTCAAAACATCATTTCCACTGTATATTACTTGCCAGAGAACGTTTTGAGACCAGTCCAGAGAAAAGGAGAGGACATGCAGCTTACATCACTTGGTGTTAGGACTGGTATGCACATGCAGGTGGGGAAGAATTTGGAGCCTCATTGGAAGCTAAGTACCTTAGTTTACATTTATGGAGCTTTTGGCCCAAGGAAAGAGTTGGTGAGCAGAGGAATGCACAAATAATACACTGTGCACTCTTTATTGATTTTTGAACCCAGTAGACTATATGATGAAACAAAATATTTGGACAGAAAATTAAAATAAGCATACATTGTTTGTAAGAAAATAGTTCGGTAGAACATTTATTTCCAGGAATATTCATTTTAGAACATTGAGGAAAACAATTTTATATTTCATCCTATTGCTTTATTCAGTTCAAATTGCTATAACAAAAAATACCATAGACCAGGTGGTTTAAACAACAAACATTTCTCTGTCACAGCTATAAAGGCTCTGTGGTCCAAAATCAAGGCATCAGTAGAGTCAGTGACTGCTCAGAGCACGTATTCTGGTTTATAGATGTCCATGCATATCTTGGACAATGTCCTCACAAAGTGAAAGGAGCAAGAGGATTGTATGGGATCTCTTTCATAAGTACACTAATCCCATTCATGAGGACTTACCCCTTTGGTCGAAGTACCTTCCTAAGGCCCTGTCTTCAAATACCATTACAGAGGGGATTAGCTTTCAACATATGATTTTTAAGGGAACACAAACTTCCCTTCTGTATTGCTTATTCATTATTTTATAATTTTTAGAAAAAACAGTAAAAATTGTTTTAATTTGTTAAAAATTTTATGGTCTTAAGATTTTTTGGTTTGGTACATGATGTAAATAGTTTTGCTATTAAAAATGAAGTATATAATCTGGGGGTTAAATTTCAAACTTCTAGTTAATAAATTTAAGCCTATTAAGAAAGCAAAAGATCCAGGTTAGCAAAAATTGAGTATTTAGTTAAGGACTTCTAATAAAAAGTCAAAGGAAGAATAAATTATTCATTAGTGAGTACTTTCAAGACAGAGAGATGATAAAATCTGTTAGAAGGTAGTTAACATTTTGTTTCACCTTCATTTTCAAATAGGAAGAAATCCGTGGGATATTTTAACTGTACACATAGGAGGGATATATTTTCTTTGAAATGGAGAAAGCAGGGACTTTATTTAAGAATATGTTGGGCCATTGCTGCCACTCTCAACTCCACAGGGCACCAAGTGACCAGGACCAGCTTGACCTCAACGAGGGAGGAAGCACTAGCAAGACCCCTGCCACTGTGGCCTTTGCAGGTCTCTCCCTGTCACTCTGCTTTGTGCCAGGTGAGCAGGTCTGGTCCAGCCTTGGATGAGGAGGAAGCTCCAGCAACACACACAATCCCCACTCTCCTCTTGCCCCACCACTGCAGACACTGCAGCCAGTCCCCTGCCATTCCACTAGGCATCAGGTGAGCATGACCCGCCTGGCCTTGGAGAAGGGGGCAGCTTAGCAGCCTCAGTAAAAACACTGGGCACTCCATTGAACACTGAGGGGAGTCTGTCTTTATAAGAATCCAGGAGAGTTTGGTAAGAAGAACAAAAGCAACACCCATAGCTGGACAACAGAAAACTAACAATGGGGAGAAGGGAAAGTTCAGCAAACAGCACACACGTCCTCAGGAGAACAAAATGCCACAGAGAAAGAACAAGTCACTGGGACCAAGCCACAAAGAAATGAAAGAGAATTTTTTATCAGATACAAATTTCAAAATTGTCATGGAATATAGAGGAACCAAACAAGGTATAAGGAAAAAATATCAATTATAATAAATAAAAAAATCACAATCAACAGACAACTATAAATCTGAGACGTTCCCTAGGGGAGGAGGTGGGAGAAGGAACAAAACGGGTGCGAAGTGTACAAAGACTATGGTGAGAGAGTGCACAGGTGAATGGGTGATGTGGGTTTCACGGAGATGAGAAAGAGACACGGTATATAAATGAAAAATTAAATATAGTACATAAAAAATAAAAAAACCAAAACCAAAAAATGCCATGATGAGGAAAATTTAAGAATTGGAAAAGTATAAAGAAAACACAGAAAAGCAAATGAACTTCATGAGAAATAAGATCAATGATCTAAAGACTGAAATTGAAATTCTAACTAAAAAAAAAATAGGGGAATTCAGGATATAAAAGGAACATTATAGTAGATGCAAATTAAAAAAGAAAACTAGGGAAGGAGAATAGACCAAATAGAAGAATGAGTTAGTGTACTTAAAGATGTGAATGAACAAAAACTCTGGGTAGAAAAGAGACACACAGTTAAAAAATTATAAGAGAAACACTCTGATAATTACCTGAGGAAAGGCAATATAAAAATCACGGGTATGTGAGAGGGAGAGAGAGAGAAAGAAGGGAACAGAAAACATTTTTAAAAAATGATAGAGAGCTTCCCAAACTAGAGTAAGGTATAAATGCATAAATTGAGCAAGTTAAAGAAACCCCAACCTAAACTAAAGAATTCATACAAGAGACATTTAGTAGTAGAACTTCTAAGAGTTTAAGATGAAAAAATCTTGAAACTGGCAAGGGGAACCAAGCAGATAACCTATAGAAGTACACCAATTGGGTTAACAATGAACTTCTCTGAAGAAATGCTTTGGGTGAGGAGAGGATGTAATGAAATGTTCCAAATGCTTAAAACTGTCAGCCAAGAATACTCTCTCCTCCAATTAAAAAATAAATTAGGAAAAATAAGTAAATTAGTTGGACCATATGCCAAACCCACAGCTAACATCATACTCAGTGGTGAAAAAAAATGAAAGTTTCTCCACTAAAATTAGCTACAAGACAAGCATGTCCACTTTCACCACTACTATTCAACATGGTCTTGAAGTCCTACTGAGAGCAATTTGGCAAGAGGCATATAAAAGTAATTCAAATTGGTAAAGGAGGAAAATTGTCACTATTTGCAGATGGCATGAGACTATAAAATTCTACTAGTACAGTGAATCAGTACAGTGAAGTGAATTAGTACAAAATCAATATATAGAAGTCTGTTGTTTTCTTATATGCATGCAACAAACTAGAAAAGAAATTTAGTAAACAATCCCATTTAATATTGCATCAAAAAGTTAAATACCTAGGGATAAACTTAAAGGATGTAACAGAGTTGTACAATAAAGACTGTACCAAAAAGACCTCTGTACAAAAACAGATAATGTGAAATGAAATAGGACACACAAAGAAATGGGAGGCTATTATCTGTTCATAGATTGAAATAATTACCATTGTTAGAGTGGCCATTGTTCCCAAAACACTCTACAGATTCAATGCAATCCCTATCAAAATTTCAATGACATCATTCAAAGAAATAAAGCAAACATTACTGAAATTTATAGAAACCATAAAGGAAAGCTAAAGCAAACCAGGCCCCAAAAAGAATGGGGGTTCAGCTAGTTAATTATGGAGGAAAATCATTTGTATCTAGCATTTCTTCTTTTATAACAATTTGCTTTTTTGTTTGTTTGTTTGTTTCTTACTGCTCTGGGAAATGTAAAAAATAGTTTGAGATGTGAAAGTTATCCTCTAATTTTACTTTACCTTTTCTGTGATTGAATCTTGGAAAGACACAGATGAGGTATCAGATGACCTGATCACTTGATTAAGTTCAGTTCGAGACACAATACTTAATGAATAACCTAGGGTTGTAATTTTAAAATTAAATACACAAAGAAAAAATGCAATTGTAAAGAACTGTAGTTCTTAATCTGAGTAAGGAACTATTTGTTTCTAATTAACCAAGTCCATTATAAAATCAACAAAAAGCAGCAAGGATAATTCTGGTGAATATAGAATTTATTCTTGACCTGATTATATAAAAGGTTGATATGACCTTTTCTCATCCCTTGTTAATAGCTTGAAAACCAATTTATTCTTTTAACAAAGAAAAGCCTAATTCTAGTTTTCATGACTATATTATTTGGTAATATGGGTTTTATGAGCTTCACTTAAACGTATTGTCTCATGAATAAGTTTTAATACAGAGAAAATTTTGCTGCATTTTTAATATTTTTCATAACAGCTTTTCAGACACAGCAAGCATGAACTAAGGCACATATAATTCCCTTTCCTCAAATATTCTGAGACTCACTAAAGTGCTAAAGTTTTTTAAAGTTATGCTTTTTAGTATGCTCTTTTTTTTTTTCCTCTTGTGGCACTGACAATACATAGTACACATTATTCTCTTTCCCTGAAAAAGATAATCACTTCTCATTTTCTTGTATACTTAGTTGTATTTATCACTCATTGTAGGTATAGTGTAGTCACAATCACCTACATTGTTTCTACTTATTAACCAAAGTAATAACTTCTGTTTCATAGAGAAAACTGGGGGCTAGATTGACAAGTGTTTCATATACGTACACATTTTCACATTACCAAAACTCTTGATAATCTTACCATGACTTTCTATGGGTGATCACATTCTTTTATGTCTTCTTAAAATGATTGAAATGAATTTTTTATTAGCATAAACCAAAGATATGATCACTTTATAGCAAATTAACAGAATAAGCATGAGGAGTATTATACCAGTCAGAATTATGTTGTCTTTATTGTTTCATTGATATATTTAGAAGTTATCCGGACATTCAGAATTGAATCATTATTAAACTGTTTAATATAATTCAAGATTTCAATTCTCCTAACCAGCTTTTAAATTAACTTTAAGTTGACAGAATGCATACATAGCCTTACAAAAACATTTGTCATAAATGATTCAATTAATTAATTAATTGATTATTTTAATTGTGGTACCATTAGGATTCTCTTCATCAGATATCACCACCCATAAGGTACTCACCACAAAATCACCCATAGTCCACCATGCTAGTCCACTGTGCTTCCTTCTCGCTTAATTCTCCTTGCTTTGGATGATGCAATGTGATAGTCCATTTTTTCCAGAGTTAGCTTTTAAGGCTCTTTCTCTGCTTCTTAGTTTGAGTTTTCTATCTTCACTTATTAGTGACACCATCTGGTATTTATCTTTCTCTCTTTGACCTATTTCACTTAGTTAAATATAACTGTAATCTTTCACATTATGTGTAAGCAATTTTATTTTCTTTAATCTATCAGCGAATAGATGGAATTTAGCAAGCATAGATTACCTAATTTATTCATAAGGAAAAGAAGCCCCAAATTTTATAAAAATAAAATATATACATATTGATAAATCAGAAAAAAATATAAACCTCTTCTTTTTTTTCTTTAACCATAGGTATTTAAATGAGATAGAGTTATCCAAAGATAAGTCAGATTTATCTGTCACTTGCTTCCGTTCCTTCTTTGGATACTATTTTTGTTTTTGATTATTAATTGTACAAATATATATTTGTCTGAGCTCTTTTTTAGCACAGACTGTTTTGGAATTGCTGCTGGTGCCCTACACCTGTGGCCACTAGTTAGGAGGTTCCTGCTGCTGCTTCCTCCTCCTTTGAGGTCAAGCTGGTGCTGCTTACCTAGTGCCCTTGGAGTTGAGGGAGGTGGCAGCCATGGCCCAACTAAATTTTCAATAAAGTCCCTGCTTTCTCCAGCTTATTCTGCCCAGATGCAGAATAAACACCAGAGTCAAGTCTACAGCAAAAGCTAAAAATTAGATCAAACTGATTGTCAAAGCAAAGAGACTCTTAGGAATCTTAAGGTAAATTGCTGGTGTACATGACAAAATTGGGATGTGATGTGGGAGACAGCAAATCAGAAAAGATTAGAATAAAGATAGAATGGTTTGGATGGGCACATTTAACTTACCTGGATAAATGTTGGCGTATGTAATGGAAGTGGTTAATTTTAAAGTGCCTGAGACATTCTGGGCATCCAGTCAGATTTGGCCATTAGCATAAATCAAGAAATTAAGTAATGGGGAAAAAAATAAATGCATCTTGAAGTTGTGGCTCACTGGGTGAATCGAGGTACATGCTGTCCCCCTAGGATCGAGCAGTCTCCTGTGTTCCAGAGAGAGAGCAGAGGGAGGACAAGGTAGTAAAATTTAAAATAAACACGTAAACACTCCAATATCAACCAGAGAATATAGTCACGAATTCCAAATAACTTGGACAACTTTTGCAAGCCTATAACAGAAACTTTAGACTGGTCTCTCCTTATTGACATTGATGGGTATTTACATTTCTTCTCTTATCTTCCTTTCTGAGAACTTTTTGATTGCGGGTTTTTCTTCTATTTCTACTTTTGAAAAAAATACTTATATGACTCAGTCTCACAAGGAATTCACAAAATAAACTGGAACACAAGGAAATAAACAACACCCCCAAAATAACCATTGTTATTAAATTAACAATGTTCAGATGTTGTTCTCTTCAAATGTGCCGTTAGAAAATACATGAAAAAGATTGCTTGATAAGGAGACAAACTGTTATTAAAAATGATTGTACTCTGAATGCTAATTAAGCAATATTATTCAACTTGTTTTGACTTGATTATTAAAAATAACAAAGAAACTGAAGAAATTATAAATATTTTTATAAATAATCCCTATGGATCCCTCTAAAAATGTGGAAATCAGTTTCATTTCCTGAAACACATATTTCACTTTGACATAGTAAGACACTTACATTTTCATATTTTTCCTTCACACCCAATATTTCTCAATTAAAAAAGAAGTATTATATTTTAGTTGTCAAATTTTCTAACATTTTCATTCCATAAACAAAACCCTGCATTTTTTCTTACTATATATGTATATGAAATATGTAATTTTTGTATACTTAAATTTTGTGTTCAAATTGTTTTGCTTTATTTATTTATATTTTTAAAAATCTCAAATGTAGTGAATTCCCTAAAGGTTGATACGTTTAAGAATGTCTGATACTTACTTAAATGGTATCAGGACTTAGCTGTATTCTGATGTTAGGGCCAAATATTTTATATACAGCTTTGCAGGTTATTAGCCCTTCCTACTAGTTATTCTGTCAAATTTCTTCTTGGAAATATGATTAATCTTTATTTCATTAATTCTTTAAATAAATAAGTTTAAGTCAAATAGTCGTACTATGTTCACAAAGGAAATATAGTAATCCTTTATTCATTTTTTTCCTCTTCACTCTTTGAATCCTACTAGTCTAGTTCTTTCTTTCATTGACTAAGAACATCCCCCCCCTTAACTAACATCCTTTCTCACCAATCCTCTTCCACTCAATTCAGTTTTCATATTGCTGACATACTGATTATTTTTAAATTTATTTATTTTTTAATTGAAATAATAGCACTGACTTGCATTGTTGTTAGTATTTTGAAAATACAGGATCCCCTGGCCCCACTCGGATAGTGCCACCATAGTGCACCCACCACCAAACCACTCACTGTCCACCACCAGAGTTCATTGTGCTCCCTTCTCTCTGTTCTCACCCCTTCCCATTCTTCCCATCTTGATGATTCAGGTCAGTATTGCTGCCATATCCATCTTTCTAAAGTTTAAGTCCACCTATTCCATTCCAAATATGTGTGGACATCAGTTTTATCTTATGTTAGTCCTCAGAATATTAGTCTTCAGAATATTAGTTCAGATACAGAGGACTAGTTAAAATTTTATAAACATCGATAACCCACATTCTGCTTTTACTGTTTATACTCTTTCTTTTCTTCCACCTCAATAGTGATGTCTACCTTTAGGATCTATCAAAAATGCCATTTCTGCATTTAAAAATTGTCTGAAATGGTGATCCTTGCCTCATCTTTGTTTCATATGCATTTAGAAATATGTATCTTAGGATACTTGTATGTTACTTACTTGTATGTTACTTGTATGATACTTAGGATACAGTAATTTAATTATTACATTTGCTTCACTCTTTTCTTTCCCAGAAACTCTTTTTTCATTATCTTTGATTTCACCATAATGCCTAGTATATTGATTAGTGGTTGACATGTGTTTGTTAAATAGAATTGAGAATCAATAAAGGCTAATACTATCACTTTATTCTTTTATTTTTAAGATTTTATTTATTTATGCATACAAACACTGGGGTATAGGCTAGAGGTGCGGGTGGTGAGAGAATCCACCAGAGACAGAGCGGGGAACAGAACAGGCAGATTAACTGAAATACACTGCTAAGGGGAGCAGTGGGCGGGGCAGGAGAAGTCTGCTGCACCATGTGGGTCTCCTCCCTGACCAGTGGCAGGGATCAAACTCGTGCTGCAGTGGCTGCCTTTTGCTTTATAGTGTGTTGCTTAACCCACTACACCACCAGGGAGGGCCCTATTACTTTTTTCTTAATCTTATTCATATATTCTGGATATTCGTATATCACATCATATATCCTGAATCCTATAACACTGGTAGTTAATTATGTACCATTTTGTTAATTATGTTTTCTATTTTACTGAGTTGCTAAATTCAGACATCTGGGAGCCATTCTGAACTCCCAATCTCTCTGTTATCCTCTCTCTCCTCTTTCCTCTCCCCAAGCAATCATTCATTAAGTCCTGTGAAGATCTTACCTCACTCTACTCTGAGATATACATCCTTTGTTCATTTCTCTCATTATTTCAATGGTGTCTTTGCTTTAAGTCACCTCCTTTGTGTATTCCTTTGTCACACTGCTAAGAATCTAAGATTTCTAGAACAAAAATCTAATCACATCTCTTGACCACTTGACATCTTTCACAGACTCTCCTGTCTATTACCAGACAACCAAATACCTGTTATCATTCTGGTGCTCATTTCTCAGTACCCACACTGCATTGAACAACCCTATAGTTTTCTAGTTACATTACGTGCTTCAGTACCTCTGTGGGACTGGAAGGAATATTTGGAAGGTAGAATCACAAGAAGGGATATATCAAACATTTTGCATTTTTAGTTCATTTGATCTCTGCTCAACTCTAAAGGGGAGGTAAATCATTATCTCCATTCTAAAAAGAAAAAAATAGAGACTTTGAGAGTGGTACATAAGTTGCCCAATGTTGCAGAAATAATAAGTGAATGAGAAGAGAATGGAATTCAATTTTTTCTTCTCCAAAGCTTATACTTTTATTCCGATGTCTTTATTCTATTCTATAGGTTGCTGTTTGTCCTATATTTCTTCTTCCATGCTACTTATCAATCTAATAAACTAGAATTACTGTTTCCAGCTCAGCTAACATGTCATCTTCTTGTTAAGTTTTTCCCTAGTCTTTCTTCTCATCTCAGCAGAATTAAATGCTTCCAATGTAGGATCTTCGATATATTTTTCTCTGCCTTCAGTAAACTGCATTATATTCTGCCGTATTTATTTAGCAATTTTGTCTCCTTCAACAGATTCAGTGTTTATTACATCTCCTGAGTATTTTTGCTTTTCTCACAAAACTTTTACAGTGTATGCACTCCAAAAGACCTGTGGTTATTTTTTTTTTCACTAAAGGTATGTATTTTAACTATAAATAGTAAATAAGCTAAAAATGATGCACATAAGTCATCCTCAGTCTGATGGAACATTACCATCACACATTGTTCCAAGCAGTGATTTAAAAAAAATTGTTATTGTATTGAGGTGCTCTACATCATTGTTGATATTCTGGAAGTATAGGATCCCTTCTCACTTCTGGTGTGGTTACCATAGAGCTCCCACCACCAAGCACCCATAGCCAACCAAAATAGTTCATTGTGTTCCCTCTCCTTTTATTCTCTCCCTGCCCTGCCCACCTTGACTCTGGATGCCTTAGTTTTCTGGTCAGCTTTCAAGGGTTAATTTTTAAGTGTGGCTTTATCTGACCCTTTCTTATTTGTTTGTTTCTCTACGTATCCCATGTAAGTAAAATCATCCAGTATTTATTTTTCTCCTTTGGACTTATTTTGCTTAAAATAATCCCCTCTAGCTCCATCAGTGATGCCACAAATAACACGAGTTTATCTTTTATGATAGCTGAGTAGTATTCCTTTGCATCTATATACCGCATCTTCTGATCCACTCATGGGCACTTAGATTTCTTTCCATAGCTTGGTTATGGATATTCATTGTGATTTTTAGCTGTGAGTTAAATTCTTTTCTTGGGGGAAACAGATTATCAGAACATTACTAATATGTATGTCTTGGGCTAGTAATATGAAATGGGTTGAGGAAAATATTTCGAACTATTAATTAAAATATAAAAGGTAAGCACATTTTTAAAGTGGGAAAATTTCTGGCATGTTGCTGCATAATATAATTCTCAACATGTGCACTGTTTTCTGAAATATGGATTATTGGCTATAAAAGAGAAACAAATAGCAATATAAAGCTCAGGATCATTTTGGCAGTTTATTCAAGTTCCATAAAATAGTACTAATTGACAAAATTATCAACTACTCTACTAAAAAATACCAGTAAAAATATCAAGTTAATTTGATAATATACTGTTGCAGAATAAAAAATGCACGACTTTCCAATATTTAGGGGAAAGTTCTCCCTCTTAAATGGGAATGGGTATATGAAAATGAAATAAGAAAGATCCTTTGTTAAGTTACCAATCATACTTTTTTCAGAAAAAATTCTTTAAAATTTTTAAACATATTTTACTATTGCTGACAATTTATCAGAAAGCCAGTATCAATACAAGTATGATCATTTCTTCCGATAATGACTATAGCATAAACTTATTGTATGTTCTTTGGAGGTGGTATCTTTCGATTTTATTCTCTAGGAAAACTAGTGCTTTAAAAATAAAACTTTCTAAAACTCAGAACCTTCACACTATGTAAAGGCCACCCTTAGTCTGAGTTGAGATTTACTTTTATAAAACACTGGTTATTAGATTTCTTAGCATACTGCATTTTCTTTGAGTTTTTAAAAGGCACACTATGCATATGATGAACCATGGGCTATGGTCATATTAAAATTCTTTTAGGTAAAATACCACTCCAATTTATTTTCTGAATTGGCTTTTCACAAAATTCTTTGTTTTATTATATTTTTTCTGATATATCTTGCCTTTACTACAGCATATCTCACAACATTTATGCTCTTTTCCTAACACCCATACAGGCCCTTTTGTATTTTTATTAATATTCCTGGAAGCCTCATATTTATAGATAAGTCCTTCATAATGCAGTTTATATGATGATAGGAAAGACAGATGTGACCCTGGAATTCATTTTTGTTTGGTCTCTAAACTCTAGAATGTACTGAATAGGGAAATACTCATTTTTCCTCCAACTACTCAAACCAATGACAATGATTAGCTGAAGGATTTTCACCCTTGTAAAAAATAGTTTCACCTAATTAGTGACATCATATAACATGATAAATTATTAATTTAGAATATCATTATTCAGTAAATGAATGCTTGTCAGTTGCTTTGGTGGCAAATTAATCTTCAAGCATCTGAAGAAGCTTAAAGGGCCAGGCAGCAGAGTCATTGTTACGACTGTCATCCAGAGTCCCTTCTCTCACACATTGATAATTCTGTCTGTTTCAGTCTTTCATTTGTCATAGTGGTTGATAATATCCAAATTCTGTGGAAAATGTGTATTATTTTGAAAGCCATTGAAAATCAGAAAAGAACAGTGATTGTTCTATTCTGATGTGCCTATTTTATGGGAGATAAGGTTTGTACATAGCATGTGCTCTTTATAATAGGAGTAAGAACTCATTATTTCATTCTCTATGCTCTCCAGTATTTGGAAATATAGAATGTTCAAAAATCTAGACAAACCTGCTGAGACCTGAACTTAGTTAGGTATGAGGGAATAAATGTCCCCTTTCTCTGCCACAGGGTGGTCTGTTCTTTAGTGTTGTGTTAATTTCCCATACTACACTTGTTGCTCAGTCTGTGGTGTTTAGTGGACCCTTCTGGTTGTAGTGACCAGAGCATCCTGTTTAGATAAACATCCTATGTTATTCTTTAATGAGGATTTTTTAATTGGATCTGATTGACCCAATGGGATCCTGTTGGAGAATATCTAATACAATAATTCTAATACCTAAAGGAATAGTAATTTACTAAGCCAATCAGAATGGATCCTTCTGTAATTTAGACTAGAGAATTCAAAATGTTGTCTTCTGAGGAGTAAGAACTAAAAATTGAAATAAAAGTACATATACAATAAAATGAGACTGTCAGAAAAATGGCTTTTCCAACTGATTTATGTGTTTATGGTTTTCTATCCATTAGGTAACTGCAAAAAATACCATTTATTTCCCTCATTGTACCCTGTGTAATTCTCATTTTTAAGAAAGCAAAATATCATACAGAGAATATCATGATAGCATGATGAGCACTGAAGTGATTTGAACAAATATATTCATTTGTCATCTGAGACTGAAAGATAAATGCCAAATTACAAGTGCCAGTTTGATCTGCACTATATTAAAATTATCGAGAAGTGTCCTTTACTAACTATTGTATATTACTGAGACTATTCCTTAAACTTCTTGACATGCATTTTCCCTGCATTCTTAGTCAGTTGAGGCCTAAGTTCTGTGATATGTCATCTGTGTGAATATAGGAAATTCCTTTCACTTTTCTGAGCTATTTTCTTCCTCTATAAAATGGGAGTCATACCTTATCACATGAAAGAACTTTTGTGAGATTTAGAAATATCATATATAACAATATTAATGTTTCACAGATGGTAACGTGAAAGTTCTGATTTTAGAACAGTAGTAATACGTTTGTCTATTTTCTTCTCTTTCGATATTTCTCAGTCACTTTCCCTAAATATTCTTCTATGAAATAGTTATTGCAGCATCATAAACACATGCAAAAATCTTCAAGGGTATACAAAATAGAACATTTATTTCTCATTCAAATGTCTACAAGGTTAGTTGTAGTTCAGCAGATATAGCCTGGGCTTGACATTTGGCACTTTGGCTATGGAATGGATTTAAGTCTGTTACATGTTTTTCAAAATTCTGGGATCAGCAAACTAGGAAATGTTTCTTTTACAGAAATGGCAAAAGTGTAAGAGGACAAGCTCAGCCATGAATGCTTATTTCAATTTTACTAATAGTACATTGACTAAAATCAATCACATGGGCCACCCCTTAGCAAGAATCTGTAAGGGTAGTATTTGGGTGGTAAGTGTTTTTTTAAGAGTGACCTAGTTTGCTACTGTTATTATCCACAATATAAGGAAGAATTTCAAAAGTTTTCAATAATTTATTTTAAAGTAAGCATTTTCTTTAAATTTCACATATAGTTAGCATGTAATGAAATACTTTTTAACTCCACTATACAAACGTTACTGGGGATAATAGAGCAGTGAATGGGGATGGATACACAATGAAAATAATTAATTTAATCCCAATCCAATTTCTATCTGGTCCTGAAATTATAGAGGTTGCAAATAAACAAGTTTCCTATCAGTTTTTAGAGCTCTGTGTGGAGTGGCAATAATAATCCTGTATATATTTTTTTTATCTGATTCAGGAATTTCAAGTTACATACATAGCTTATGTAAGTTTCTGATTTAAATTATACATAATATATAATATATATTTCATATATGTTATAGATCTCTATATATCTATATACATTTTGAATAATGGAAATTACTACAAAATAAGGTATTGCTATTAAAATATTATATTTAATATTAACAAAATAATCAAAATTGATGAATCTTCCACTTTTAATCATTAATCATTTCTTTTGTCATCTCATTTAAAGAATATTTTTAAATGAGTAATATTTGAGAGTAGGAAAGGCAAAATAAATTATAATTAAAGGGCATTTTATGGCAAAGATTCATTAAATATCTTCAGTTAAATCTATTTTTGTGAAATATACAATTACCATTGAAGGAGATTGAAATTATAGTATTCAAAACAAACGTGAAGTGATGTTATCTTAACTTGTATTGAAATACTAACTATAATAAAAACGAGTAAATCCAGCTTGGTTTATATTCTTCAAATTTAGTATTTCAGATCAGGAGAAGATTTTGCATAAAAAATAATAGTACAAATGAAGTTGTTTACATATTCAATTAATTGTTATTTATTTTGGAAAACTAGGTAAGAAAGTTAAGGTTTGTGATATTGAAAACTGGAGATTTTAAAATTAACTCATTTTATTCCATTGAAAATCAGAGTGCCGCTTTGAAATGTACTCTATTCTTTTATGGAAATGAATACAATCTGTGTGAAATTGTGTTATGTTTGGAAGAGTTTTTTTTTTTTATTTCATGAGGTTCTAGTGTAAAAGAGAAATCAGAATCTAAATATCTTCAAAAGTTTTCTCTATTCATTAAAATGAAAAACTGTGACAAAGATCTAGCCTGAATTATATAGGTCAAGAAACTATAATTCCAATCCAGAAAACCATAAACACTTTATATTACTGGCCATTTGACTAGAGCTCCACAGTAGATAAAGGAAAAATAGTGCTTCTAGAGATAAAAAGTAAATCAATCACACATAGAATATTATTTAGTTCTTATTTTCTGTCTTTGCTGTGATTTATCTCTTATAATTTATTTCAGCAAATGAAGTAAAATATATATTACAAAACCGGTTCTCTAAAGCATTTTCTCAGAAGCTCACATATATTGATAGCAAGGTAGCTGAAAATGAGTTATTGTTATTACACATTCTTGAAAGAACTTTTCACAAAGATAAAAAAGAATGCTAAAAGCAGTCCATGCAGCATAGTTAAATAGTGTTGTTTGTATTCATTACTAAATATTAACATATATTCATGTTTGCACTATATATGTATATGTGTTCATGCATATAATTTTAGTACACCTGTCAAAATTATTAAAATGAAGTTATCAATTTGTTTGAATAAAGTAATATTTTAATAAAGTGCTATCAGGTGTTTTAAGACACATACTGAAAAACTAATTTTTTAGCTTTTTATAGTTTTTTAAACTATGTAGTCTTTTTTTTTTAAAAGATTTATTTATTTATGCATGCAAACACTGGGGTACAGGCCAGAGGTGTGTGTGGGGGGGGTGGAATTCACCACAGAGAGCAGGGAGCAAAACAGGCAGATCCACTGAAGTACACTGCTGAGGAAAGCAGCGGGCAAGGCAGGAGAGGTCTGCCGCGCCATGTGGGTCCCCTCCCTGGCTGGCAGCAGGGATCGAACTTGTGCTGCAGTGGCTGCGGTTTGCTTCATAGTGCGTTGTTTAACCCACTGCGCCACCAGGGAGGCCCCCTAAACTATGTAGTCTTAAATACGATCTAATTGAAATTAAGTTTGCTACAAAGGTGATGCCAGAAACTAGGGTGCATAGTCAAAAATCATATAACTTTGGACAATTAAATTAATGAAAGTTTCACCTCTCCTCTTTCATAATCTGCCAGTTTACAGGTAGACTCTTTTGATATGGGATGGTGGAGAAACTGAAAGATTCTCTCCCCACCATACAGCCCTTTTTAGATGGTCTTTATTATAACTTTTGTCATAGTACTTAAATTTTCTAATTGTTTGGTATTTCTTTTCCTATTTGCTCTGTTTTTTCTCACTGTATTCACTCCTACACACTGGATACTTAAGAAATATTTCTGGAATGACTAAGGATTCCCAAAGTGAAACCTTATCCATTGTGCTGTATAAAAAGATTTTAATGGATTTAGGTTCAGGAAACAATACTAGGCCTCTGTAGATGTACCAAAGAATCAACAGCACAATCAAAGCCTTGTTTTTATAGAGTTATTATTTGTACAAATGAACCCTTCTACCATCATGACTCCAGAAACTACAGGGCCGCTCAATATTTTTATATGCTAGATTGAAATGTATATCCATAGCACTCATTGCATGAATTCCAACCCTTTTCTGATCTAGCTTTCTTCTTAAATTATCCCCTTCCTGCTTATTAGAGAATATGAGTGTACTGTTTCATTTATAAGGCTAACTTCTGCATCTCTGCTGCTATTGTTTCCACTGGCAACCAGCTCTTCTGTGTTGCACCAGCTATATCACTGAAGCACCATGGTGAAGTCATGAGTAAATGGATTTGGCCAGTTTGGGTACTTGGTCACCAGGGCTGATTTTAATTCTGGAAAAGTAGGTATTGTTGCCATCAATGGCCTCTTAATTGATATCAACTATGTGGTCTTATTGATCCAGGATGATTCAATCTATGGCATGTTTAATGGCACAGTCCAAGCCTGAGAATAGGAAGACTGTCATCAGTAGAAAAACTCATCTCCGTTTTTCAGGAGCAAGCGCCTGCTGACATCACATGGAGTGATGTTGGTGCCAAGTATGTTGTGGGTCCGCTGGTATCTTCACTACCGTAGAGAATGATGGAGTGGTGCCAACCGTGTCAACATATCTGCCTCTTTCGCTGATGTCTCCATGTTTATGTGATAGGCATGAAACATCAAAAGTACAGCAACTCCCTCAATACTTTGTTCAGCACTCACTGCTTGGAACCATGGCAAAGGTCATCCATGACAACTTGCATTGTGGAGGGACTCATGACCACAGTGCACGTTATCACTGCCACCATAAGACCATGGATGGCTGCTCTGAGGAACTGTTGTGTGGTGTCTAAGGGATTGCCCAGAATATCACAGAATACCACAGTGCACTCCTACTGGAACTGCTGAAGCTGTGTGCAAGGTAACCCCTGAGCTGACCTGGAAGTCTACCTACATGTCACTCTATGTCCCCAACCCCAACATGTCATTTGTGGATCTGCCCAGTATGATGATATCAAGAAAGTTGTAAAACAGGTGCCAAAAGTTCCCCTTGAGTATATCTTGGACTACACTGAGGATAAAGGTATCTATTGCAAATATAACAGTGACAATGTATTCCTCCACTTTGAGTATTTGCCCATCTGATGTGGTGCATTATTAAGAAAATCTCATTGTTATAATAAGCAAATTTTATAATTTCAGTGCAGTGAAACATTGTAAAATTTTAATTCTTACATTAGGTGGACTCATGTAATCCAGGAGTGGGTCATGGTGGGTGTGCTAGCTCCTTATTTTCATTCTCAGGTCCTGGTTGAGAGCAGCTCGTCTCCATAATTTACCATCCGTAACAAGTTGCCAGCATTGCTCAAAGAGTTTTCATCTACCTGGAGAAACACAGGTGGGAAATTTCATGGTCCAGGTGTAATAGTGGCATTTATCAATTTGCTAAGATTCCATTGTTTGGAAGTCAATTCTGTGGCTCCATTTTTCTGTGAGGCAGAGCTGGGAAATGTGGTCCCAGCAAAAGGAAATGAGGTTTAGAGATGCACTGCCACTCCTTGAAAAATAGGTTTTTGTGTGTCTTCCAAAACACTGCTCTTCTGTTTATTATTTTTTATAATCTCTCTCACTAATACACTGGATGCTCTTAACCAGGGCCTTAAATTTGTGACATTAATAGAACACTATGTTCTTTGAACAAATTTATTCAGTTCCGAGGCTTCAAACAAAATGTGCATGTGACATTTTGTCTCTAGCATTGATTTATTTCTTATGACTTAGAATCCTGTTTCTAATTGCTGGTGCACATTTCTGAAATCTAACACAAAGAAATTCATCATCTTGTCCTCCAATATTTTGTTTCTATTAAAACTTGGGACATGGGAATTATATTAATTTCTTTGCTGCATATCTATATTTTATCTTCTTCCATAGTGTCTTCTGTCACTGTCAGCAAATAGACATGAATTACTTTTTATTGCATTTTTCTGATGACCTCCTAATTAGTATGCCTTCACCCATCTCTCCCTGTTCTGAAACACCTTATACTCTACTCTCTGTATTGTCATTAAAGATTTCAGATTTAGTTATGGCTCTCTTTTACTATAAAGCTCAGTTGCTCACTACAAAATTGAAAGTTTAAACTCTTAAATCTGACAAGCATACTTTTTAAAAATATTTTTACTGAAATAACATTGCACTATATTAACGTTAAATAAGTCATAGCTATTCACTGTTTTAAATCAACCTGTGTTTAAATTCATTGTACAATTGTCTCCTGTTACCCAACTTACCCACTCTACTTTCCCTTTCCTTTTCATTGCCACTAATTGGTCTTGCAAGCTGAAAGTTGCTTTTGTTTTGTTTGTTTTTAATTTATTTAGTTCATTCATTTCTTTGTTTTCTCTATATACCACATATGCAATAGATCACATGGCATGGCTTTCTGTTTGGCTCACTTCATAAAACATAACACAATTTAGGTCCATTCATGTTTTTGAAAATGGGAGTATTTCATTTTTTTTTTTTATTGTTGACTGTCATTCCTTTGTGTGCCTATACTACATCGTGTTTAACCATTTGTCTGACAATGGCCAGTATAAATAATACTGAAATAAATCTAGCTTAGGGCTAGAGTTCTGGATATCTTCTTGGGTGTGTGCAACCATCTTCTGCAACTTTTTTCTTGGGGGGTAAGCCTTTCAAGAGGGGGTAAGCCTTCTACTCTGGCAGAGAGTCTTCTCTGATAAATTTTTGATGACGGTAAAAGATGGTTGTAAGTCAATGTCTCGGAAGCATATAGGTTTTTTATTGTAACGCTGCTTGGCCTGCATACTCACTAGCACCAGAGGGAAAGTTGTCCAATGCTGAAACTTTGAAACATCATGCTATCTTGCAGTTGGAGAAATTTTGTAGATCAGATAAATAGGATAAATGCCCAAATATATGTATCTTTAGTTCCCTCTAGTGAATTAGATTTACAAAAGTCAGGGGCCAATTTGATGGTATAAATAAGAAAGAAACATCCCCTTATCCTAATAACATACAAGGTAAATCAAGAAGAATAACATCACTCACTGGAAACTTGGATGTAATCAGTGGAGAATCTTTCAGAGGCTAGTGTCCTCCTGAGAGGCTGCCTAGGCTCTGTCATCCCTTGTGCCCCCAAGGATAGTACTAGATGCTTCTCTTTCTCATACCACATGACCAAATACTCAGTTTGGCCAAAGGAGTAGGAATTTGTCCTGGGATATGAAAGTTCTCCTCTTATCAACTCTTGATGGGTGGAGTGAATAGAGACACCTTGACAGTTACTACCGGTCACCTACCCTCTTTTCCGTGAGGGTTCTCCTGGGTTGGAAAAATTCTGAAAAAGATGGTTCATTTATTTGTCTTTATTTTTGTCTCCTATTGGACAATTGAGCACACACATCCATGATATATATACTATTTATGTCCAAAGAGTAGACAGTTGTTTTAAGGAAGGCTAATGAGAAAGCTCATCATCTTTACCAGAAGCATTTAGAAACCCTGGAACCAAACAAGGCTGCCTCAATATAAACCATTATTGGAACCCCAATTTTGAAGGAGTGGAAAGGCTGGAACACTATAAGATGTGCTTAGTAGTGCTAATTTAGGAAATGCTGATGCAAAAGAGTTTTCTGAAGATACTGGAACTTGAGCAAAATTGAAATGAGGATCCATTTAAATTTCCTTAAAGAATAAACCAAATTTTAGTATTTACACAAATGTGAAACCAGCTGTTCCAAAAAATGCTTGGATGTTTAATGTGATGTGCATTGGACAGAGTACTCTGGATATAAGGAGGTATTTAACCAAAGTAGAAGGTACTGTAGAGAGGAGTCCTTCCATTTGGTGGATATAACCTTTAGAGTAACAATACCAGAAAGGAGTGAAGACTGAGGCTGAAACTAGAGAATGCAGGACAAGACTTAGGGGAAGAGAAGAGATATGGAGAGAAAGCAGGAGAAGTTACCATGAAGGAAGACTCAATGTGCTTATTGAGAGGAAGAGGAACATTGAAAGGACAGATGTCCCAGGTTGGAAGCAAGAAAGGGGAGAAGGAGTGAGAAAGTGGGGAGAAAGTAAAGGAAGCAAATGATAGAACAGAATGTAAATTTAGTCAAGGGTAACATAAGGAAATGCAGGCCAAGTAAAAGGAGAGAGAGAATGATAGGCTGGCATGTGGCAAATGCCACTCTTCTGCCCCAGAGAGTCTGCTGAGCAAAGACTGAGATCCAAACCAAAGCCACCTCAATGGTTGCTCCTCATTGTTCCTCTTACAGTATAAATACAATAGCATGAGGAAGAATAATTGTGTTTTGACCTATCTAAAATTTTAGTCTGATAATAATTGCATATTTAAGGCAGAATCTGATCATAAATCAAATGGAAACATACTGAATTCCTTGTTCTTTAGGAATAATCCAATGAAGTTTTATTTTTTAAAAAAAATCATCCAAATGCATAGTCGGCAGTAATTTATTTAGACTGTATTGTTCAGTGTCTTGAAATTTATAGAGGTAATAATTCCTATAGAAATAAAATGTCATTTTACATATATGTTTCTAACTGCTTTTTATCTATGCCTAGACAAAGTCCATGCAAATATAAATTAATTGTAAGTTCCTTAACTCTGGAATCCCTTCAATTTAGATGAAGTAATTTTATTAATTGAATGCATCGAGCCTTTATTTTGCTATAATGTTCTTATTTACCTCCTAAATAATTTAATCTTCATTTCCCCCCAAACTACATTTAAAAGTTTTTTTTGTTTCTTTTTTTTAACTGCAGTTTTGATTGGTACTTATGATTATGGGGGAACGGAATTAAGTATATATTATTCTGATACAATTGTTTCCATGATAAAGAGAAGGGAATCAAAAGAAAACAGCAGATACAGATATCTCAGTCACTGAATCAGTTCCAGTTGCCCAATTAGCTTGGGTGGGTTCATCTTGGGGTCAAACTCTTTTTTTTTTTTTAAAGATTTATTTATTTATGCATGCAAACACTGGGGTACAGGCCAGAGGTGTGGGGGGTGAGAGGATTCACCACAGAGAGCGGGGAGCAGAACAGGCAGATCAACAGAAGTACACTGCTGAGG